>JAXRJS010000103.1:1540000-1665000 GCA_037127375.1 Dione juno | reverse complement strand
TTTGTCAATTATGAAATTGGTACGGAACCCATGGCACGCGCGACCGACTCACACTTACCAGAAATATTTTTTACTGTCGAATACGATAAAAACTTAGCTACTTACAACAAAAAAAATTATACCAACATGTAAAAAAAATAACACAATATTATATTATAAATGCCAAAGCGTTTTCAGAAATCGTTAAAAAAAATAAAAAAGTTTCATATTAAAAAAAAAATTATTTTACGCTTAAATTGTTCCATCATATAGGAGTACACGTTATTACGTTCTCAAACGTTATCAGCAAGTAGTGTATGGATAAGATTGTTTGAAGTTTATTTATAGACCATCATCTTAGATCTCAGACCTGGTTTCCCTCAGCTGAGTCAACTGACTTTTTTAAATTCAAATCCTATGTAACTCAACACACATTTGGTTTGTAAGTAGGCAGTTCTCTAAAGCCTTGTTCTTCAAATTATTTATTCTATAATATTTATTTTTTAAATATTTAGAAAACCTACCCTGCTATATGAACTAAACTAAACTAAACTGGTATCTAAACGAGTTTCCATTTTCAGAAACAGTTTTTTTTTTGCCTGCCTAGGTTGCTCAGTTCATTAGGTTTCCCGCTCAAATCCTCGGTGCTCTAGTTACCCTCTATCTCTCCGCATGTCCTACCTATAATAGGTGTTAAATCTACACAGTTTGGACGATTTCCAGGAGGCGCGGATTCAAATCCCGCTACGTGCAAAACTTTTTTACACGTTTTCTAGAAATAAATGAATAAAAAAATAAAAAATAAATATTTCTCTCTTTCCTTACAAATTTACAATGCTATTGTCGCTATAACCACAGTCGATTTCAATAAAATTATTTTCTGTACACAAAATATTTATTTAGAGCATTATATATATATATATATATATATATATATATATATATATATATATATATATATATATATATATATATATATATATATATATATATACATATATATATATATATATATATATATATATATATATATATATATATATATATATATATATATATATATATATCCCCGTTCCTCTCTTACTTCCTCTACACTCCCCAAGGATTTTACCTGCCTGATTTAAGGTATCTAAGTTGCGTAATTTCAGCTGTCCGTTGTCTGCCAGTCACTCAGTATCAAGAATAACGTTTATGAGGTAGCATCATTATAAGTGCTACGTCCAGACCGCTCCACAGCCAAAAGCCGAGGTCCGAATCCCGTAGGGAATACCTATGCCACCTCCTCTTCCTCCAGGAAGTGGCATCTTCGTCCGGTGTAACTGTCAAGGCTTGTAGCGTTAGCGTTAACCATAAAACGGAATTAATAATACAAAAAAAAATAGTTTCAAAAACTAATATGAAGACCAGTCACGTAAGTAGGGCACGCCTCGTCCGTAATGCTATAATATATATTATATAATACATATATACATATACTTACATGTAGGTATGACATAGCAACAATGCAACTTGTAATCCTAGGAACGTGCAAATTAGATTTAGTTGTTTCGTTACATTGTGCTTGTGCTATATTGTGAGCTAAGCTATATATTGTATGTACAAAAATTATAGCTAGTGTAAAGAATATATATATATATATATATATATATATATATATATATATATATATATATATATATATATATATATATATATATATATATAAAACTATTCAGTTACTGAGTTATTCCAACGGGAACAGGGAAAAGCGGGGTTATGCGTTTTATATTTCACGCAAATAAAATTACCAGCTACGGCTCGTATAATGTAATATAAAATATACATGTAGTTGATACCCAGTGACGAACGCGTGTAAATTTCTTAGTTGCATAGATTTTAATGTTATTTTCAGTAATGGCTTATATACTATCCCGACCGATACAGTTGACACTCTACAAAAGTGCGACTATGAAAACTTCCTTCCTTCAAACCCACCTACCTTCAAAAAGCTCCTGAAAAGTCTTCATCAGATAACTTGAACGCTCGTTTGCCTTATCTTTCCTTTGTCTCCAGTACAAAGGCTCATGCATCAATCCTGGCAGAGATAATGATACCAGTGTTGTTGTCCAAGGTCCGTCTATTAATCTATTTATCATACATACATACACTACAATACGTACTATATGAAAGTAAAGTAGAAGAAGATTTGTAACGTGATGTCGTTAAGAACTTATAGTGTCCTTACACACAAAAGCGCATCATTAAGAAATATTAATAGACGTGTAGCGCATCGATACGGGCCACAAGAAGAATATTTGTAGTACATATGGGAAAATAATATATATATGTCCAGCGTGAATCTTTCTCACGCACCGAGGGTTCTATTGTAAATTCTTACATCTTGCTAAAGTCTAATATAGATGAAATTTTATCTGCGGTTCAAGGAACGGTAGGCCTGGATGTTTAATATTAATTTGACCTTAATAATTTCCAGCGCTCTTGAGGTAATTGGGGTTTAGAGACAAATAGACATACATACGGACAACAAAGTAATCTTATAAGTTTTCCGTTTGACATTTTTAGGTTTCCATATCATAAACTGAAATTAATACCCAACATTCAGGTCAGTCAGTTCCATTTATGTCACATATATAAGTAGTATCTATAGAATAGGCTAAACCTAAAAATATTTTAGATAAAAATATTTAAGAATATATACAAAAAGGAAGTTTTATTCACATATATTATCTATAGCTACGCCTGCAGTGATTAAGCTTAAGCTATGACTAATGTATTTATAGCGCTGCTTCAAATCCACGCGTGGGAAGCATCCTTAATCCGAGACAGGCGTGAGATGCAATACCTAGACAGTTCTACATATATATATATATATATATATATATATATATATATATATATATATATATATATATATATATATATATATATATATATATATATATATATATATATATATATATATATAACACTACCTTTAATCTGTGGCTTTGCTTATTCAAATTCAAATTATTTTAAATACTGGCAATACTCATAAACAAAATAAACCTATTCTTTAATTGAATTTTACGCATTGATTAGCTCTTAGATGGAAAATTGATCTCAAGCGCTTTTTTGGAGAACAATTAATTAATTTATATATGTTTTCTTCAATAAATTTTATGAAAATAGCCAAAATAGACAAGTCTGGCTGTATAACCACTGTCTTACCTTATTCCACTGGGCTATGGAAAAAAAAGTTATTAAAAAAGAAAAAAAACACTTTAACTACATATAATTATTAATAATGTACTCTAACTATGTTTTAATTACATATCATTATTAATAATGTACATACATACGTACATAGTTAGAGACTATGTATGTATAATGTATCTAGTTACATTTTTAAATAAGCTCCAGTATTTTTTTGTCTTTCTCGCTCTGGCAAAATAAAAACGCGTTGTCTGTTATGACGTACAATCATGGGCGTATCTAAGAATATTTTCCAAAGGGCTTGCTGGCCTATAGAGATTTGCTGGCAAGTAAATAAAAAAAGGAAAAACATTGATTGCGAAATTTTTATTTTACTTGTATGGGTTTATTAAAAATTCTAGAATGGGCACCACGTGATTCTGGGGTGGGCACCGCATTGCATATGTATTTTTAGTGAAAATTGATTTCTTTACAATTAGTCTTTTGAAGTCTTAATCGAGTCGAGAATCGAGCCTAGAACCGCCGTTTATAGTACACGCTATGCCGATGCGCCATGACGGCCTTCGCCTCCCTTCACCGATACAATTATGAAGACCGAAATCTCTTTGAAAAAAAAATATTTCGTTTTACATTATAAAACTGATGAAAACCTTCACGCTGTTTTCCGTATAGTCAGAGGGCTAGACAGAGGGAACCTAGTGTTAAGACACTCCGTTTTTGATGCATTGCGTGTCGAGTGGCAGGAGTTCAAGCGCCGCGCTTTGTCTTATTACAAGAACCAGGAAATGAAATAATTGCTTCGTCCCGAATGGGAATCGAACCCACAATTGTCGCGTTCACAGTCCAATGCTCTGCCTCATAAAACGCATGACAGTAACGCATACAGCTGGATAGACACTAAACAGAGAGTTTAGTGTCAGGACTCACCATTTCCCGCTTTCCATTACATTTAGCGTCACTTACAAGAGCGAGAAAATGCAATGAATCTAAATACATACAATATTTGCATTAAAAATCATAATTTTCACATTTTTTTCATATGGCACATATTTATTTCTATATAAATATATAATCTTTTTAAGGCTGGCCGGTAAAATGTAAAACAAATATGACAATCTAGGTTATGCAATGAAGTGTATGTCAGCCTGTCGTTTTATCAATGGAGTAGGATAATTTTATTAGTACCGCCAGTTATGTTGTGTAGAGCACGCGCAGTTTTCTATGGGACTTTGTTAGATATATAGGTTTTATTATACAGTGTGCGTGTATGTATGTGTGTATACATATACTATATATACATATAGTATATATCGTGGACATATTTGTTAAAGGTATGGACATACAGCTCGTTTAGATTGTAAGTGTTATTTGTTAATGTAAGTGAAATATTTAAATAGGCTTTCTATGTGCAGGTCTTGGTCAAATTGCATATTGTGGAAATGTTGAGTTGGGACACTTTAATTTTGAGCATCCCTTTTTGTGAGTGACAGAAGTGTTTTTGAGTGTGATCGCTCTGTTTGAAGGAACGTGTTTTAAAATAATCGTGTAAATATCATACTATATTGAGCTGTAATTCATTTTTTATATAATAATCTATAAAATGTGAAAAAAATCATAGAGTAATTTGAATTTAAATGAATGAAATCTTATAACATAATTGTAATTTAAACAGTTTTAAAATAACCATAGATAATTTTCTGAAGTTCTCGCTATATCACACGTACACTAGTGTAGTGAACGGAGTGTCTTAACACTATGTGAACTCTGCCTATCTCGCTTTATGCGGGATACAGCGTGAAAATGAATATATATATATATATATATATATATATATATATATATATATATATATATATATATATATATATATATATATATATATATATATATATATATATATTTGTAGAATAGAGTACCTTACACTATGTTCTCAACAGTAGCAGAGTAAATGCGGGTTACAGCGTGAAGCTGAAAAAAAAACAATTCCCATATACTAATCATATTGTCAATTAATATGAAGTATGACTTAAATCTAGACTTTTCAATTACTTAAAAATATATGTTTTGATTTTTCTATTGTTAAATTCTCTTATTAACTCATTGTTAATTTCTTTATTTTTTTTTAATCTAGAAATTTTTTAATCTAGCACTGGATATTTGGCTTCAGTGCCTACTCGGTGGATTATTTACTTACATTTTTCCGCTTCGGTACCAACGCAACGCCATTGTAGAAGCTTATAATAAATTAATATAACTAAGAAGCTCATTATAATGTATTTCATAGCAATGAGCTTATTAATCGTATGTACACACATACATACATACATATATTGTAGGTAATAAGTGTTTATGGTACGAGTGCTTTGAAAGGACCTTTTCATTACGCTTGTACATTTTCAATATTATACACTTGTATTAGAACTAATTTTTACATGCGATTTCGCTCGTTTTTATATATGTATATATATATTATCTAGACTTCTGTACTTCTATAGATCTTTTTATACTTTATATTAGTATACTAGGTTGAAGAACTTGTTCGGATGAACGCACTAATGTCTAGAACATATCTTTCATAGTTCAATTTTAAAAAAAATTGTAATTTTTTTTATAAGAGTTGCTATAGGCTTTATTACATGGCATTTATCGTTATTATGTTACCCCCTGTACTGTACTTTAAATGTATAATACTCGTATGTACACGTCTTAGTTATTTTGATTAGGCTACGCCTAGGGCGAAGCGAGACGGAGCGAGGCGAGTCGAAACTAAAATCTAGAGTTAATTATAAAATTGACACTAAAGAAGAAATTGACGTTATTTAAGTTCAAATACTACGTTAAAGTTTTTTTTTATTAGAATTTAAAAGCTTATTCTGCTCAATACATTTCTTTTACATATAAGTGAATATTTTTATTTATAGATAAATATAGGGGGATAAATTACTTTGATGGCGTCGCTCTGGTAAAGCGTTGCGGCGTTGAGTTCCGCCACTCAACACAAACAGTCTCAATACTAAGCTGATTGCATTATATGAGAAGTTGAAATAACATTTAAGTCTTCACAATAAGACCTTAACAGTTAAGCTTCAGGACAGTGACAAAAAAAAACATTTTTGCAAACGCCTCTGCTCTTTTTTCTCTCTTTATTTCTCTTTTTTTTTTGCAAACAAATCTACATAAGTCAACGTTGAGTTGCGTAACCTGTCCAAGAAAAAAGTCAAAATCAAAATATCTGTATTCAAATAGGCTATTCCACCTACGACAATAAGTTCTCTATTCTTTCCGTTACTAATTTCTCCCATTTTGTTCCAGAACCAGCCATGAAGATGAAATAATAGGAATTCTGATGACAGTTCGTTTGTGAGTTGACATAAGCATCGAGATGGCATCGTGCCTTAGTGGCCATTTTGGCCCCAATCAAGACTACACCCCAGTGGCGGAGTTCTACGCCGACAAGTCCGTGTTTGTTACAGGTGGTACCGGGTTCATGGGGAAGGTGAGGACATGCATATAAAAGCATTATTGTTGTTGTCCAGCCCTGGAGACATGCAATATATATATAATTCAGAAAATGGAGAAAAAAGTGTCTTAACACTAGGTTCTCTCTGCCTTCTCTGCTAAATGCAGGTTTAAGCATGACGCTACGTGGACTCTATAATTTTACTTATAGATGATTGTGATATAAATTTTTAATTAACAAAAAAGGTAATGAGCCAAATCCATTCACATACAATATCATTGGAATATCCCATTTTGTATACAAAAGGCAAATGATTTTTATGCCTTTTGAGAAGCTTTGAGATAAACAAATTCTAAAAAGCTGTTCGTTCATTTAAAACTCGTAGAAAATTAACCCGTTATATTAAAAACAGTAGGAGGTACGTCTACTGAGTCGGAAGAAGTATCCTGTATCCTCCCAACTCCCAACGCCGCGGTTTGCCTTCTTACCAAAGAGAAGATATGAAAATCCATTACCCCGAGTGAGAATTGAACCCACACCCGTCGCGTTTCAGGCTGTCTCAATCTAGTCATCTAGGCAACAAATATGTTATTAATATATATATATTATTTCACAGGTGTTAGTCGAAAAACTATTAAGAAGTTGTCCAAAGATCAAAAAAATATATTTGTTGATGAGGCCGAAACGGGGGCAGGATGTCGCCTCCCGTCTCACCGAACTAACACAGTCTCCGGTAAGTTTGATGTTCAATTCTCTTGATAACCAGGCTTCTAGACATGGGCATAGGAATATGGAGAGCGTGAGGTCTGTGCCTACCCTAGAATGGGCTGCACAGTCATAATGGTCTAGTGTCCATACTAGAATGAGGCCTAATTGCAAGTAAAAGTTAGTTAGTTAAAGTTCTTTTAATGCTACAGAATTTGAAATCGTTTATTAACTTATGTGTATACGAAAAAAAACAAAAATAAGTTGTAACGTATAAGAATTTCATAGTAGCTCAATGAGCCTTGGCTACAGCGTTTTGTCGGTATCTAAGAGGCGCGGGTTCGAGTCCCGGCGCGTTAAACTTTATAATTGTTTAAGATCTAATTTTGTTGAAAAATAAACACGATTTTTGATTGCAATTATTTAAATTGTTACGATATTTAACAAATAATTTATTTAAAAAAGCGGGAAATAGTGCCGGCCGGTAAACGTAAGTAAAAAATATATGAAAATGTCCGAACCTCTACTATGGTATTTAAATCTATTGTATAAACGCAAAGTGTTGTGGTGTTGTGGGTGACTCACCCACCACTAGATAAATATTAATATTATATATTATTAATAATATTACAATTAACTTGCGACTTTAAATGGAAATCATTAGGTACTGTGGAATATTCTAAGCGCTCGTGGTCACTCTAACCACAGGCTACATCTAAACTATTAATAGATATAGCCTATAGGCTAGGCTAGGATAGGATAATATATCCTATCCTAGCCTAGCCTATAGGCGGAAGGATATCCTTCCGCTATTAACGGCTATAGACTATTGGATACCAAAACAATTTTCCAACTAGAACCACCAGTTTCTGACACATACAAACATACAAGCACTAGCTTTATAACATGTGTACTGTAACCTGTAGGCTAGAAAAAAGGTCGCGTGATTCAGGTCGCTAAGTGGATTTTTTATGACTTTAACATATCGATTTTGTTAGCATTTCATTTGCTAATGCTAGGTTTTAAATATTTTTTCTTTTTTGTATATTACCAATTAAATATATAATAATAATTTTACTTGATTTTGTGTATGTTTATTGATAGAATATTTTATTCTACCTACAAATCGTAGAGAACGTATAGCTTAATAGTCTACAGTTATATATATATATATATATATATATATATATATATATATATATATATATATATATATATATATATATATATAATATATATATATATATATATATATATATATATATATATATATATATATATATATATATATATATATGCGTGTGTGTGTGTACGTGTAACCGCAGGTACATGGGGTTACATCGGAACGGTGATGAAAATGTTCTACAACTTAACAAACTTAACTTTATATAATATTAGTATTGAAACTCTTAAGCACAGCGATTGTCTTAATTTACGCAGGTTCAAATACAGAGTGGTGAAATTTTGATGTTGTTTTTTCGTTTAATGTACCTAATGTGTAATTTAAAAATGTAATTTTTTACTTTCATATATTAGAAGGGTGAATGGAAACGTTTTTGGATATATTATATAATAAGTTCAAGCCGCCGTGGCCCAGCACATGGGTTCAATTCCCATGAGAATCCCAAATTCTGGCATTGAACACTCGGCGATTTGTGCCTTATCACTAGGCTCCCTCTGCCTACAATGTATGTTTGTATGTACATATGTATGTATGTATGTATGTGTCATACAAAATCCTTTGTCCAACAGCTCTTCGAGACATTAAGGAAAGAACGGCCTCAGGAACTAAACAAGATTATACCAATAGTCGGCGATATAACCGAACCGGAACTAGGCATCAGCCCCCCGGACCAGGCCATGCTTTGTCAAAAGGTGAGAACAGTATCATATCTTTATTATGAATATATGTTAATAAGTAAATATAGATATAAGCTTCATTTCTGTTTATTTTTTTTTTAATTTAATTTTCTTCACATTGGTGGAAAGTAGAGACGAGAGAGATTCGTCACTACAGTATTAATAATAAATAAAAATAATGTAATTGTACAAATTTAAAGACATTTTTAAGCGTTCGTGTTACGCCACTCTAGGCCCCTAAATCGGATAGAGAGAGGACGTAGTGTCTTATCACTTATTCCTCTTAATATTAGATAAAGCACGAAATTTATAATAGGTTTTTTTTATCAGGTATCAGTGGTATTCCATTCGGCGGCAACAGTGAAGTTCGATGAGAAATTAAAGCTATCTGTCACAATAAATATGCTCGGCACACAGCAGCTGGTCCAGCTGTGTCATCGTATGCTGGGCTTAGAGGTGAGTGCTGGATTTAATCGCTAAGCGTGCTGCTATAGGGGAGACAGGGGTAGAGTGAAGTTGTTAACTTAGTTTTATATGTGTATAGCATTTATGTCACCACTTGACACTAGTGTTAATGTGTATATTATATATATTTTAATAATTTTAAACTTTTTAAATAAATTTTTGTTTTTATATGCAGTTTTCAGTAGGTACTTAGATTTTTCATTATAACTATTAATTTGCGGAGCTCTAAGAGACCAAACTATAAACAATGTAGAACTGGCTCTTTACACGCACACACGCATACCTACATACCTACATACCTACATACATACATACATGCATACATACATACATACATACATACACACATACATACATACATACACTATACATGTCAATAAGCATGAGTTAAGACGACATTGAATGACTTCTGAAGGCAGCTAGACTTCGGCGTGTCGAATTTTTCATATTAACTGTAGATTATGAAAATAAACTATTCTGTATGCCATTTTTTTGTACTTTTAAAAAAAGAAATAAATGGTCTGTGGTGAGATTAGGGTAACCGTTGTGGTTTCATATAAATTAGCAGTTATTCTTAATTTCAGTTATTAAAGTTTATAATTGCATAAGGTTGATGTGGGGTCTTTTAGACCTCATACACAGGGGGGTTGTTTTTTTTTATATAAAAAAATTTACAGAGCAAATATTTTTGTGTGACATAGGTATAAAAAAAATATAAATTAATAAAAATAATATTTTTAATTATAGTAAAGAAATAAATTTTAAAAACATGTACTAGAAATTAGCTATCAAGTGTTAAGACATTCTGTTCATTCTCAACTCAATTTTTTAGACATTGCATTTTGTATTTCTGCCAGAGCGAGGAAATTGACATACTTTAATTCCACCGACTGGGAATCAAACTTACAACCGCCGGCCGTGCCCCTTCGTGACGTCACTGCCTTGACGTATATTACTACTTATAAATATTATTAAATTATACAGAGGCTAATGTAAATAACAATAATGTAAAAGCACCTGTGCCCTTATAATACCTCGGCATGTAACGCTACCCGCCGCCTCCCTCGACCCAGTAACTGAAGTTCTGTAACGACGCATAAAATATTCATACGACGACTATCTCGAGTACTTTTTGTTCTTCCTTTCCATTTCCCACCTCCCTTAACGTTCTAAAGTATTATGGACGTGTGACTGTGGGTTCGGTTCCGATTGTGGTATTTTTTTTCACCAATTCCTCGCTCCGGTATGAAGAAGATAACAATAGTTGCCTGGTTTCCCTGCTATATGGGGGATATAGCGTGAAGCGTGAAGCTAAAGTATTCTAAGACTAGAGCTGGCCATCACGATGCAGAGGGACGTCTGACAGTATACCCTATAGTTACAGGTTCGATATCAGCTTGAGGGAATTACAATTTTTTGTATATTTTCCCGCTCTGGTAATATAAGGTCTGGCGTTAAATTACGATAATGTTTTGAAATCTAGTATAAATAATTCAATATGTTAGTACTATAAATATGATTTATAAATAACGGGATTCGAATCGGCTTTCTTTGGAATTAGTTCCAAAGCTAACTGTACTGTAAGTTTTTATAGATTTTTGTAATTTTCGCGAGCTTTACATACTTTAAATAAATCTCTTTTATCAGTACAATGACGTATGTTTTTATGTGGTATAATTTTTGGACATTTTGGACATCGACCTCGCGTACTGCACTGGACTCCTGCAGCATGAGCTATCTGTGTCTTGCCCGCTGGTGTGGTGGAAGTATCCAGGGTAGTACGCAAATCCACTAAGAAACCGTTGGCGGTAAATACCACCTTAGTCTATGCGAACTGCTGCAAAGAGATTTAAATGCCGTATTTAAAAAAATACCATACTAGAATATATGTGATAGATACATTAGTAGAGCTTAAAACTTTTAAATATATTGTTAAACAGTTAACCATAAAAAGAAACGTCTTTTGTACTCAGCAGCTTGAAATTACATAGTGAAACTACTAGCCCTAGCTTTATATCCCATAGGATATATAATATATATATATATATATATATATATATATATATATATATATATATATATATATATATATATATATATATATATATATATATATATATATATATATATATATATATACGTATATATGGGAACAAATGAATCACGTCAATTGGATAAAAGAAAAAACATGTAGAGGTATCCCGGCCTTGCAGGGTTTGTCTTCCGACTTATCCTACTCCACTTTGTACGATCTTGAGCATCCTCAGTGGAGAGTCTATCAATTCTAATCTACTATCAGGTGAAACATATAGATTCTAAAATCAAAATATGTAAGTCTAAAATGTAGCCATTTGTGCTAAATCATTGTAGAATCTTAAAAAAAAGTTTTACATAACCCAATTTTAACAAAAACAGAAATTATTCAAACATGGACTTGGGCCACTTTCTCTCAAACTGTAGTAACATATTAAAAATACTTCTTCATTGCAGTCTCTCTTGTATTGCGTTTTAAAACATCCCCACATAAAACGACGCACGACCTAATTCCATAATATAAATGTAGAGTTTAGTTCTGGGTCATCTTTCGTTCTATATAGCATTTCTAATGGAGCGCGTGGGCCCTTCTCACTCGTCTGTGGGAAGGAGTTTGTTTGAAAGAAAGCAAATTTTCTAGCTTATTGTGTTTTTTATAGCTTCACGCTACAGCGTGATACACCCGCAAGTAGCAGGTGAGGCGGAGGGAACCGTAGGCTCAAGGAACCTAGTGTTAAGACACTCCGTTCCCCTCTTTCCGCCTTTCGAGGCTTTCCGTGTTGAGTGGCGGAACTCAACGCCACGCTTTTGCCTTGTTGCCAGAGTGAAGAAAATTAGAATAATTCATTCCCCCCGAATGGAAATCGAACCCACAAACCGTCGCGTTTACGACAACCGGTTAAATATATGTGAAGATTATTTGTATATAAATTGCAAGAGCTAGTAAGGCGAGATAGAAGGCGCTTGCTTAATAGTGTCTTGAAGTTGACTGTTATTATTATTTGAACTCCGTAAGACAATGTGCGGCGTTGAGTTCCGCCACTCAACACGGGAGTTGTTTCTGTCTACATTATTTTCTTTGCTTCGCTCTAGTAAGTTAAATAACAACGTGGAATGATTTTTCTGAGCTCAGCATCATCGTAAACGAAACTGCAGGGAACAACTTGTATTACTTTATATATAGTTTAAAATATATATCGGTTTGAAGAACATATACCAGTTCGAATATGAATCTGCTTTTATCGCGTTTCTATGCACAAGGAGCCACTGTGCTCTCTACTCTCTTTCTGACTGATAATGATGAAAATGATAATGATTTTAATAGACCGTCGTGGTCCCATTCTGACTGTACATACATTGTCAACAATGAATAATTGTATAATTGTGAATGACTATATAAAATAAATAGTCCCGCTGAGTTCCTTGCGCCGGCTCTTCTCAGGTCTGAGGCATTAACTTTAGTTTACAGGTAGTAATGTTTTTGACGTTCAAAAAATGAATCATGCATTCTTATTTTAAATAAAATTATTTGAATTTGAATTTTAATTTGGAAACGCGTTGGCAGTAGGTTCGATTACCACTCGAAGGAATAATTACGGTTGAATTTCAAGCAATTAAAGCGGTTCTTGTTACAAGTTTGTTATTAGTTTTTTATATATTTAAACATGGAGCCAATTAAATATTAATTTCTTTATAGCATCGTTTATCTTAACTTAAATATTCTTAACACTTCATTTATAAGTTTCTAATAAACATATTATATATGAAGTCATAAATAAAAAACATCGTAAATCATATGTGAGTAAGTAACTTCTGTAGGTAATTATGTGGATGTTTAAAGTAAATAAATATATTCACGTTGCATCCCGCATATAGCTGGGTGGATAGAGGGAACCTAGTGTTAAAACACTCCGTAAAATTTTCCAGACGTTGTTGGTCGAGAGATGGAACTCAACGCCGCACTTTGTCTTGACAAAATTGTTAAATAATATATTTTTTTTAAACAGACTAATAAATTGATTTACCATAAAATGGCCCAATAAGCCAGAATATACCTTACTAATGTAAAGTTATGATTTATCTTTATCTTTCTTTATTTTCTCCACATTTCTCCGACAGGCTTTAGTCCACGTGTCCACGGCATATTGCAACTGCGAGAGAGAACGGGTAGAGGAGACGGTGTACGCCCCGCCCGCCCATCCGGAACACGTGGTGACGCTGGTGCAGACGCTGCCTGATGACCTGGTTGACAGGATCACACCGGATTTAGTTGGTAAGTCAAGATAAGATTTTAAGGATGTGAAGTTAAAGAGAATCGAAGACCCTTAGGAGGAAAAATAAAAGGCAGTATTTTTAGATATATAAAATAGGCAATCTTAGATTATTGCTTGCACTTTCTTGCTAACGTTGACTTGAAATAACTGTTTTTTTTTAATTATATATTCATAATTCGTAAACTATTTTAGACTAAAAATATTGATTGCCAATCTCATCAGAAGAATGTATTATTATTATTTGCCATTTGCGGCATTTGCCATTCATTGCCATTCATAGGTAGCTTTGGATTTATATTTAAGCTGTATATTTAAGCTTATTAAGCTGATATATATTTAAGCTGTAATTTAAGCTGATATATATTTAAGCTGTTATTACAGGAGACAGACCAAACACTTACACGTTCACGAAGGCGCTAGCAGAGGACATGCTCATCAAGGAATGTGGGAACCTTCCTGTTGCCATCGTCAGGCCGTCTATCGGTGAGATGGTAGATTTTTATAAATAAAATTTAGAAAGGTATAGTAAGGTATAATACAGGGTGTGATACTTGTAATTATTACTACAAGAGAACTTTTTCAACAGATTTTAATATGTTTTTTTATACACCCGTAGCGCCACTCTCTATCCGGCCAGTGACGTTTTCTCGCACTTTAAAAGTATAAAAAAAATGATTGAATCGTAACAATTCAATAAATTGTAATTAAGAATCCTTTTTATTTTTCTGCATATATATATATATATATATATATATATATATATATATATATATATATATATATATATATATATATATATATATGTATATATATATATATATATATATATATATATATATATATATATATATATATATATATATATATATATATATATATATATATATATATATATATTCTAGCTGGAGCTCCTCTTCATAATGAGATAGCCGATTTCTTATGTGCAGATATCGTCCCATAATCACTAGGACTGGTTAAAAACGGCTAATGCTATTAATATATAACATGTTAAGAGGATGATTGATTAAATAATAGTAAATAAAGTGTGAAGCAATAACGTGAGTACCGTCGTGGCGCAGAGGCACAGCGTCTGCCTGTAAACGTGACAGTTTGTGGGTTCGATTCCCATGAGGGGATATTTCCATTTTCTTCCTGTGGTAACAACGCAAAAGCGCGGCGGTGAGGTCCGCCACTCTACACGTAATGCCTCGAAAAGCAGAAAGTGGGGAACGGAGTGTCTTAACACTAGGTTCCTTCTACCTGCGATTCCCTCTACCTACCCTGCTATGTGCGGGATACTAAACTTATATTTTAAAATTTTTATCTGCAATTTGCTTTGCTTGTAATTTGCAGTATAAAAGAGCAGACGTTTGTTCAACATCAAAAATGATAACACAATATTGCAATTGATAACACAATATTGCAATTGATAACACAATATATGTAATTGATAACGTATTGATAAAATAATATATCCTTATCAAGTTACATTGTCTGGGATTTGGAAGTCTTGTCACGTGGCAATGGCGGTGGGGTCTTTTATTTAAAAAAAAATGCTTTACACTATTTCCCGCGCATAGTAAGCTAGGCAGAGGGCACCTTGTATTATGCCACTGCCCAATTTGGTGAGTGGTGGAACTGGATTAATTTTCCCCACGCGGGAATCGAACCCACCGTCCCTGCGCCACAACGGGCTTTTTTTTTAATTGAATTTAACATACCATAGATTTATGGCATCCGTATCTTTTTGTGCTCTTTTCCTTATTTATTTGAAAATTATCAAATCGTGCTATCTCAGGCACTTTTTTTACTTTTTTTGATTGTTTAAAATTTGTTATAATATGGTTATAAATGATTCTGGACAATAATAACTGGTTGGCTTCTTTAAAGTGAGATTCGGACCAGGTTTCTGTTCATAACATTGAATATTATAGTCTATTTTAGTCTATTTTGTGCTGCCGTTTACGTGGACTATAAGTACTCTCTCGTAAGGATATCGAGTATTTATTTCGTAGACTCTCTTTTGTTTCAATACCCTAAACGCATTCATGCTAAATTTCAGCATCCTCCGCACAGTAGTTTCGGCTGTACTTTGTCAGTCAGTCAGTCAGTCAGTAACGTAAGTTGGTCAGTAGTTTATATTAAATAACCTTGTTGTTGAATTTAAAATATTTTTACTTCGCCCTAGTACGGGGTTCAATATGTAATGCCTCTACATTTTTTGCCCTCTAAGAAATGGTGAACGAGAACTTATCGAGATTATAATATGAGCTAATAAATACACCCCCCGGTTTACACGTCTTTTATTTTGGAGGTATAGCCATAGATCGTTTAGTAAGCTATCGTATCAAGTCTTGAGAAATCACTTCATTAGATCAATATTGCTTGGTAAAATCGAACACCTAAAATCTAGCCAGAATGACGACACCTATCACCATCATCATCATATCAGCGGGAAGACATTCACTGCTGGACAAAGACCTCCCCCCATTGAGCGCCATAAAGGCCGGTTCTGGGCCGCCCTCATCCACCAGGTCGGCATTCCATCTCGTGGGGGGCCTGCCTTCGCTACGTCTAATTCTCATATACTAGAAGCTTGGGCTGGACTTAAATTGCGCGGCGTTGAGTTCCGCCACTTGTCACGCACAAGAGCGGAGGTGTCTTGACCTTGACCTTGCTATATGCCATATATGAAAAAAAAAATCTCATTTATAGATATAGCTAAGGTAAAAGAATTTAACATTTGTATTAAAAAAAAAAAACATTTGACTGAAGCGGAAATCGAACTTACATCATTTCACCGTTTGGTTCGATGATATCATAATTTCTTATACATCAAATTGTTTGTACGTATGAATCATTTATTGATAAGATATAATTGTTGGTCGCGTGGTTCTTATCAGTGCTTATCTTTCCACTTGGAGTGGTTTTAAGCGGATTATTGATAATATGTTGTACTTGTATTATTGATATGGGAGATTGTAAACACGATGGTTGTGGGTTCGATACCAACTCGTGGGATTGATACACTTTTATTTTATGATCTGGTAACACAGAGCGTGACGTTAAGCTTCGCCACTTAACACGCAATATATGGCAAATTGGGTGGCAAAGTGGGGAACAGTGTGTCTTAACACTAGGTTCCGTATGGTTACCCTGCTATATCGTAAAGTTAAAAAATATATAGAATTTTTGATAATTATTTATCGCGACACTAGTAAAACCTTGTCCTTTATCTTGGATTAATCCCCAAAAAGAGTCCAGAAACATGTGGCTTTTAACAAATTGTATTAGTTTATAAATGTATATGGATTGGAAATTACCGGAAGTCTATACAAGACAGTCTGGTGATGTTGTATCTATATGATGTTGACTGACTGCCTTCATCTACCTACTGCTAGATCACACACCACATTGATATGAGTCTTCAGCTCTTTCTCTCTATCCCTGTAACCTTGCGTATATGAAAATTATAAATAATAAAAATAAATATATTAAAATTACGTAAACGGCATTGAGGTGTGTAACCATCAATCATAGCTAACATTATTTATAGTGTAAAAAATAACTTATTACACTTTCAGTTGCATTCAGTTTAAAAAAAAAATCCAATTAAAATCCAGTTTAATGCGATTGAGTTCAGTTTTTTTTTGTCAATCTCTAACTTCAAAATTGACACAGTAACACAATTATTCGGCTGATATTATCGCGAAAGTATGGCTTATCATCTATCACTGATAACTCAGTGTAGCCCGATTAAATATAGATAATGCGAAATTTTCATAGAAAACACCTACTTTTTGACTATGACGCATAGATTATATGTCAATCGATATGATGTTGATAACATTTTAAGCTTACATAAGCATAGCGTGTGACGGTTGACGCGATGGTTCTGGGTTTGCCAATGGGAGAGTGAATTATTTTCTCGCTCTGGTAAGAAGAGCTTGCGGCGTTTAGTTCCGCCGCTAAATACAAATTGAGAGGACTAGGTAGAGGGGCATGGAGTGTCTCTAGGTTACCTCTACCAATCTGCTCTATGCGGCTTTATAATATATATGCGGGATACAGCGTGAAAGTAGAGTTACGCCACTTAACACGCGAAGTGTTGTAATGAAATGGAATTTTATCCCGCTGTATAGAAGATAGAGCAAGCAAAGAGCAAGCAAAGAGCAAGCTTAAATGATAAGGTATTAAGTTAATAGATCGTCGTAGTAATTCATTACACGAACTACCTCACAAATACATAATTGTATTAAATAACAATAAATGTAGCAATAATATTTATGAAAACTAATAGTATTGTTTGTGCTCTGGAATTTCTTTGATATGTTTACAAACATGTTGCGGTCTGTTTGTGTAACGTAAAAAAATATAAACACATTTGACAATAGATAAGGAATTTGCATTATTTTTGGTGGGTTTACGTATCGATCGTATATAGCTAAGGGAGAGAATAGTGTCAGGACACTCAGTTTTTCTATTTCTGTCAAATTCAAATAATTTTATTCAAAGTAAGAATACATGTTTCATTTTTTGAACGTCAATAACATTACCACCGGTTCACTAAAGTTAATGCCTCAGACCTGAGAAGAACTGGCTCAAGAAACTCAGCGGGACTATTTTTTTATATAGTCATTCACAATTATACAATTAATTATTGGTGATAATGATACGCTTGAGATAGACTGGAGCGAGCATTTCATTACCGAGGTGTGTTATCATTTATCATCTTCATCATTAAAATCATTAATAAGATGTAATAAATTAAAATATTTATTCGGGCGGCGTCTACAAGTTACAAATAAAAAAAATGTAAGTGACATCAATCATCAATATACGTATCTGAATGACTGACTGACAACCTAACATTTGGCGTGTATGTAGGTCGTAGGTGTCTCAAGTATCGCAGGATAGCTGTAAAACACGAGTTCTTGGAATTCATGTTCCATGGAAATGATGTCCCGTATACAAAATTAAAAACGTTGAATTTGAAATTTTAGCTCTTTAGTCTTAGCTAATAAAGAAAGTAAATAAAAAATACCATGAGCTGTATATTAATATGAAGTAGAAAAAAAAATATTTACATATATACTTTCTACCATCAGTTCTATCATCGCTACGGGAGCCGGTCAAGGGCTGGGTGGACAACTGGAACGGGCCCAACGGTATAATAGCGGCGGTGGGCAAGGGCGTGTTCCGCACGATGCTGGGCACCGGCACGAGGGTAGCGGATTTGGTTCCCGTCGATACAGTCATCAATTTGATGATCGTGTGCGCTTGGCGGACTCATTTGAGACGGTGAGTTTTATGCATAGTGTTGATCAAATGAAAAATATTTGCAATTTTGCAATAAAATTATGAATGTGAATCGGTGTTAAATTATTTCATTGATCTAATCCTTCAGAATGAATTTTGGCAAAATTCTAAACTACTGGGTTTGGGTTTTTTTTCACCATTTTATGTGAATTACCCAGAGTCGACTAATACTTATATAAATTATAATAGGTACTTTATAGAAATTTTTTTTTCTGATAGGCTTACGTATCAGGTCTGATGCTAAGGGTTAATATGGTCTACGATTACACACGCGTGTCTAGAAGATACCTGTTCACTCTGGATTTTTCCAGATTCAAATTGTTCTCATTGAAATTTTCCAGAGGCGATGGCGTAGTAGTGTACAACTGTTGCACCGGACAGCAGAACCCTATCACGTGGCAGCGCTTCGTCAAAACCAGCTTCAAATATATGAGAAAACATCCTTTTAGTAAGTTTTATTAATTTATGAATAAATAAAATAAATAGCTTGACTCAGGCCCTGCCTGTCCTGCTGTTGCAACGGCAATTAAACGTGGACCTGAAAAAAATGTGTTACCGTTTTTTTGGATATTGACGTGTGTGTACAACTGTACATATCTGAATCCTTACCACAGATTATGTAAAAAAGTAAGAAAAAAGAGTAATTTAAATTTCATATTTCGCTGCAATAGCAGTTGCAGCAAAAATTAGACAGTATTAGTTACTATTTATTGTACAATGATCGTTTTGACAATATATAAAAGAAATCATATTAAAATATATAAAAATCTTATTTACAGAGTTGTAACATTGTTTTTCAGGTGAAGTAGTGTGGTACCCCGGCGGAGACATCACTAGCAACCGTTTGAAACACAACACTCTATCTCTCCTCCAGCACAGAGCTCCGGCAGTCTTTATCGACCTCGTCTCCAAGTTGTCGGGGAATAAGCCTATGTGAGTAGTGTGATTTATCACTTTTTTAACCTTTTTTAGAGCCAAGATCTTATAATTTATAACTAAAGCGCTTAAATGAGGCTCGCCATTTTTTATTTAATAACATTTGCATGTAATTTCACAAAACACAATAATCCAACTAGTAAATTATGTTTACCCCAATCCCTCAATTTTCCCTCCTTCTCACTTATCAGTTTCAAGGTATTGCTGGTTTTCATTGTCAAATAAAATGCCTAATTATATTTTAAATGAAATTCCTAACAAAAGACAGGATGTATTATGATGACTACTATATATACTTAATTCTTTACTAATA
Source organism: Dione juno (assembly GCA_037127375.1). NCBI lineage: Eukaryota > Metazoa > Arthropoda > Insecta > Lepidoptera > Nymphalidae > Dione > Dione juno. The sequence continues at coordinate 1,644,464 of JAXRJS010000103.1, read as the reverse complement.
AAAAAAATTCTAACAGGATGATGCGAGTACAAAACAAACTGGAAAAAGCTTCAGCTTGTCTCGAATATTTCACAACCCGCCAATGGGCATTCGCTGATGACAATGTTCAAGAGCTCTGTACATACTTATCTCCTGAAGATAAAAGAACATTCGACTTTGACGTCACAAATATAGACTGGGACGCCTATATAGAGTCCTACGTGTTGGGTATAAGGAGGTTTCTCTTTAAGGAGAGTCCGGAAACGTTGCCCAAGTCCAGGAAGTTACTTCGGAGGTTAGTGTTTAGTATTATTTTTTTTTATTTGACAAATATACTGTTTTATGGAGATAGTGTTGAATTTTGGATACATTTAATAAAATCTTTGGTGTCCATAATCTAATTGGTTTTGTCATCGTTCCCCATTGTTTGTCCGTTTACTATTGCATATAACTATAATACAATATAGTATATTTGTTTTAAAATTTGTATTTCACTCACAACTGTATGCAGTAAAGAGATAAATCTATCAAATTTTGCGGCTTTAACCCGATATATGTTATAATATATTTTATTTATGCTGACAAAAAATTAATATCTCTGTGGAATTTTCAGGTTACGCATAGTGCACATCCTAACTCAAGTGGTCACCGTCTTCTTCCTTTGGCGATTTTTGTTTAGTCGTTCAAACGCGTTACGGAATATATGGCGTCGGATCGTCGACTTCTTAACGCGAGCCGCAAGACTTTTGGCTATCGCCTGATGATGTAAAAACACTTTTAAAACATCACATAACTAGGAACGCTTCCGAAAAATCCTCTTTGACGTTTCTTCCTTTCACGCTGACGTTAATGGCGTAAACACCAATAGTTAAGTTTAGTTCGTTTAAGCTTCACGAAGCTGTTGGATCGCTTCGCCGTTTACATTTTGACTGCCAGCTGCCACTTTGACTTTTACAGTGACATATGTCAAACTGACATAGTACAATGTCAATTTGACATCTGTCAGTTGATGTCGCAATATCGACAGCATCATCTCTCAAGATGACAGTTTTGAAACGCGTTCCGATTAACGAATGGTAGGCGTTAGTTTTTTAATAAAATGTTAATAATTCCGTACGTTTTGTATCACAGCTCAATAATTTACCAGAAATGATAAAGTTCAAATTTCATAGTTATAATGTATTATGGCGCAATGGCCGCTATCGATGAAACAACTTAGATAATTAAACTGCCTTATTTTAAAACGCGTATTAGTACAAATGGCGACCCTGTGTATCGTTTGTTAGTACGAAAGGGCTGACTTTGTTCAATTAATCGCATGTTAAAGACGAAATATTCGATCTAACGTTTTTCTTAATAGGAATGGTAAATAGAGAGAAGTCATTTTAATATTTTGTCAGCGATTATAGCTAGTTGTTTTAACATATTGTGGGTATTTTCTTTTGACTATTTAGTGAGTAGCAAAAATCTTCCAATCCCGCCATTATTTCTCTTCGAAATTCGAATGATTCTAGAAGACTTAAAATAACATTGCTAGTGTAAAGTTAGAAAATTTATTTATAATGAAAATGTTAGTGAAATTTTTCAGCGATTCTTTTTCTATGAATTGGAAACAAACGCTCAAAATTTAGCAGTTAACGTGTTATGAAATAATTAATGATTCCAGATGTTATTGTTTGTATATAAATTTGGCAAGTAGAAGAAAATAGATAAAATTTTATGTGTGTTTTTTAATGTGGCAACACTTTGAATAAAAATAGCTTTTACAATTATGTGTGTATTCTGAGCGATTATATGGTTTTTGCATTTGATGATGCGAGAATACTTTTTAATACGTAGCTTCTGATTTATTTATTCAAAGAAATTGTAAGGATACAAATAGAATTCGTAAAATTAATTATTTTGATGAAATATAACAGAGACATCGTCAAAATATTGAAACCTTGTGCAAAAATTATAATATTCAATATTAATATACCAAAATGGGGCCCATTTTAATTTCAAATGTTACCATTCTTAATAATAATCTTTTTGGCTCCGATATCTTGATACTATTAACGACTTTGTAATTATTTTATTAAAACAGTACTCTCTTTTTTAAACAGAATAAAATTTATAACTAATCGAAATAAAAGCTGTAATAAATCAAAACTTTATTTGTTATTTATCTTGAATAGTTGTCATTGAAAATATTTTGACATTAGACATTAAATATGGCGTCTCGCGCCATTTTCTTTAATTTCGTTCCATTTCATGACGCTTCCTTAGTAATAGTTACTTAGTAAGATATTTATTTTGTTTTAAAAAAATATATATAATTTATTGATTTCCATTTCGTTTATTTGAATTTAACGCTAGAGATAATTCAATAATTAAATATTTTAGGCGAAATCATAACTAATATATTATAATATGGGAGTTTTTGGTAAAAACAGTTCCAACAAGAGGTTATATAGATATTATACAGCTTGTTTACATTTTTTCATATCACTTACATTATGGTGGTTGTAAGGTTTTGAAATTGACAACCTCATTTTCCAAGAATACTACTCTGGTCTTCCTTTTTTTTATTCGATTTACCATTTTCTCGATGATATTGTTATGAAATGCTTCATCATTGATACTATTTAGTTAATTTTTACCACATTTCTATATCGTTGGTTTAGAGTTAATATGCTAAATATATATATATATATATATATATATATATATATATATATATATATATATATATATATATATATATATATATATATATATATATATAATGCTATAAAGCACTCGTATGTTATATGCCTTATAATATTATTGTGCTTCAACTTTAGTATATTCGTTGTAATTGATTCCGTTCTTATAATCTAAGCCACGCAATTACAATTATGTACCGCTTATATATAAAACTGTGTTTCAGAAACAAATTTAAATGGACTAATGGACTAATGGAAAAAGTATTTCATAATAATATCGTTAAAGCTTCCATTATTTCGTTAGGGGTATAAATTTTCTATTTCAATCTTAACTAGACATGGATATGTATTGTCTATAGTTGAAAGGTCACGTGACCATAGATTTTTGTCAGTTAGTGAATCTAGATGTATTCGGGAGAAATTGAGTATCTTGAAAGTTGTTACTTCAACGTGAAATACCCACACAATATTGTAAGCTCTACTGTTAAGTAATGCCTAAGTTCTTTGTGATTTTAACTATATGCTATGGAATTTAGGATATGCGACAGCTGAAATTAATAGTAAATGAGGTTTTTTTTTCCAACTAATGCTTATTTTTCATGAGCGTAATAAAATGGCGTTTCAATACAATGATATTTTGACATTATTTTTTTTAATCGTCCTCCATTCCATAGCATTGGTTTCTACTTGATAAGTCTAACGCATGCTTTCAATCTCGGACTATCGCGGTGTCTATTGTTTTATATCCACAACGCGTACACAAACTTAGCTGCCATTAATTTTAATCGATTTTCAAGGATATAATCGATATTGGAGCGATTGAACTCTTCACATTTTCGAGCTTCCGGTTTGGTTGTATTCCCTCTTTTATATCTCTATCTCTCTCTCTCTCTCTCTCTCTCTCTCATTAAAATTACTGCCAGTGTTGCCGGTTTTTGTTGACTTTTGCATTATTATAATATTTAACTTTGAGACCGGAAGTTTTGAATCGAAATATGAAGAAACCAGTGTTATATAATTATTAAGTTATTGTTACATGTTTTTGCAAGTTTAAACGTCCCGAGATAAATCGCATCGCGCTTGGTCGTAGTAACCGATAGTGTATAATAAATGATTCCTAAACGCGACGAGTTTGTATTTTCTTTTCTCGCTTGTAAGTATATATGTAAATTTTGAAAAAAAAAAAAACTAACTATTAAAAAAATTACAACGTCTTTCAGTTTGTTCTAGTTATGCCTTTTTTGTATTGCGAGAGCGAGCGGTTACTGTTATGTATGTATATAGAATTTAGTTACCTCAAGGATCTAATGAAGCGGAATTATGTTCGTTTTCGTGTGTAGCTTCTTGGAGTGTTTCGGCGGTTTCTTGACGGATGGACGCGGTTTTTTTTGCTATAGAAATGTAACACAATACTTATAAATACAATACAAAGTATTTTAAATGTAACATAAGTTATAATCTGTGTAAATCAATTATACGTCAGTGTTGCCATTGTACGCCAAAACAAGATGGCGCGCGTTCGTTCGGAAACCGTTTGAGGATATGCTTTAATATAAACTTTATTTCGCTTAGACGCCAGCGATTTATAATAATATAATGGGAATCCGTAAAATGGAATGTTAACTTAGTAACGGGTGGAGTAATGCTCAATGTTCGATAGTCCACGTCTCGATTTAGTTAGGCCTAAACAACGGCCTTTACAGATAAAATATTTAAATTTAACTTCTTAAATCGTCAATTTTTAAACAAATTTGTTTTTCTATAGTTAATAAAAATTCCAATAGCTCATAAATAAAATATGGCAACATTTAATAATGTTAGAGTGAGACAGCACTGCCTAGCTAGAACGGGACGGGGATAGTCCGAAGGCAGCCAACGTGTCTCGGTGATAGGACGGTATATACATGGGGGGTTAATTTATTATTCCATATATATTAAAATAAAAGGATGTAAAGTTTCATATGTTTTATTTTGTACCCTGATATATACATTTTAAATTGTGTTAAGCCACACTAAGGATGGAAAAATACTTAAAGAAAACATACCTGTATTATAATATGATATAATGAAAATATACCATATTGAATTGTATTCACACCATCGTGTTTTGGGTTCGATTCCCATTCAGGAGAATAGAAAAGAAATAGCTTGATGAGAACATATGGCTTAGTTGTCACAGCTTGTACAGTTTTGGGTTGGATTGAAATCCCGCAAAGTTTAAATTTTATAAGGTTGCTGTAATTTATTTTCTATACTCATTGTGGAATAACATTTTGAAAATAATATTATAAATGTAGACTGTATTCTATTTATTTCCTCTGGTTATTAAGAGACGAAGCGGGGCGTTGAATTGCGCCGCTCAAAACGGATATTTCTCAATTTATTGTAAATCAGAGTGTCTTGACCATTGGTAATAGAAGATGGCAAGGATGCTAAAAATAGAACGATGAGTTTTAATTCCAAGTTATAATAAGTCAATGCTTAATTTTTTACGTTGAAAATAATATAATTTTCCTTAAATAAGTAGAATTGAAATAAAAATAATTTTAAAAAAACTTTTAACATTATTGTTGATGCAAGCTTTACTTTTGTGCAAACACTTTACTGTACCTGATAAAAGCTTTCCCGCTTACAGTAATAATATACCATTATTTATTAACATTTCAAACTTATTCTATATAATCCTTACTAACTAACTAACTTTAAATGTTAGTACTAAAAGTGAGCTAAAGGAAAATTACTTCTTTAGCAACTTAGCCAATCATCGCACTCGGAACGCCGCCTATCAGACCGACGCTATATTATATATAACAGTGACATATATGTTCCGCCTATGAAATAAATAAAAAAAAACATGTCATATTAAGCATTTATTTAAATAATTTAAAATATGATACAGTGCATTTGTGCTATAACAAAATAATATAAAATTGACTAAATATTTTATTATGATTAATAAAAAAAACTATTTATTTTAATCTGTAATAACGCCTCCTGTAGCAACTTCTTCCTTTGTAGGTTTACTTTCGTAAGCTTGTTCTTCACATCTAAAAAAAAAATTAACCAAAAGGAATTGTAATTATTCTAATATATCGAATTTTGTATGGGATATATTATCTATCTCGATCGAGGGATCTACGATGGCCAATAGGAATGGATATTTACATGTGTGTTTATACAGTGATTTTTAGTGCTTTAGCAAACATTTTGGAAAGTGAAATTTTTAAAAAGTTAAGTCTTTTTGGAGTGGGCCCTTAAGGGGGAGTTCAAATATTAGTAAAGCAATTTGGGGAGAGGGGGGAGGGGGGTCTTGTAAAACTCTAAAGTACTTTACTGGGTTGACAGGGGAGCTTGTTAAGCCTACACCTGAATCGCAAATCCCAGCCGCACCAGGCCACCACAGCAAGATTAATCTATAGAATATTAATTGCTTGCAGAGCAGCACAGCATCCAACTGTAAATGCCACGGTTGCGAGTTCGATGCTCTGCCACTTTATACACAATGTTTCTAAAGTTGGACGGAAAGAGGAGAACGTGGGGTCTAAACACTAGATTCCTCCTGCCTACGCTTATATATGTGGAATATAGTGTAAAGCTATTTATTTATTTATTTATACACTCACTTCTCCAATGGTGGGCACATGAAATGCCTTATGTTCCTCGGCATAAACATATCGGTCTGTACTATACACACGTCTAACGCGTAGTCGCGGAACTCTCGTATAATGGCCGGGTCTACTGAAGGACCTATTCCTGGTACTGCGTATACTTGGATTATCTATTGGATAAATGAAAAAAATTACTTTGTGTGACTTTTTAATTATTATATTAAAGTAAAATTTATTGAAGCCATAGTGGCACAGTGGCTGTCTGACTGCAAACGCCATTGTTGTGGACTTGATCCCTACTTGGAGAAATTAATTATTTTCTTTTTCCTCGCTCTGGTTACAAAACAAAGGGCGGCGTTGATATCCGCCACTCAACACGCAATGTCTTGAAGCGGGGAATGAATTGTGTTAACACTATGTTTAATGTTACAATGCCTGCTGCTATATGCTACCCAGTTATATGTGTAATACGTTAATATATATATATATATATATATATATATATATATATATATATATATATATATATATATATATATATATATATATATATATATATATATATATATATATATATATATATATATAAAATTAAAGAAATTGTATAAAGTATAAAAATACAATTTAATAATTATTCACATGGCGTAGGAAATATGCAAGATACAACAGAAATCATATTTTTATAAAATCGTAAAAATATTTAATAAACATAGCACTCTCTCTCGCCAAATGATTGTTCTATGCAATAATCTTTGTGTAGCGGAAATTTGTAAAAATCTCCCTACAGAGATGCTAACAAAGTAATAAGATGTAAAAAGCATATCAGAATTTGGACGCAGCGCTGCATGGCGTAGTGGTCAAGGCGATTGGACGGCGTCCAAGAGGTGCGGGTTCAAATCTCGCTGCATTCAAATTTTTACATGTTTTCTTTAAGTATTTTTTTCATCTCTTTACGGAAGGGGAGCCTTATCAGTATGTGCGCAATCTCGTTGAAGCCACTTTCAGTTGAATAAAAGAATAAAAAAAGTTTGGGAAAAGTTAAATTGACCTAAAACCAATAAAAAAATATTATACGCAAATAAATATTATAATTAGTACACACGTACGCACGGACAGGCGCACGCATCGTAATATTGCATACAAAAAATACTTACATCAGGTATAGGCTCCTCCTCCTCCTCTACCTCGTCCACTTCCGGTACAATCACATCCATGTTCTCATCTAGGAAATTTTCCAAAATTTCCCGTATCATTTCCACTTCTTCGGGCTTGGCCTGAAATTATATATTTAAGAAGAGGTTTATATAAACCTATTGTGAAGCCAATAACTTATATAATTTTCTACTGATTTCTATTTTCTATTGGATCTTTAAATTTTTTAATGTTTGTATCACTGCCGTAGTTTGTCTACCAGGGGGAGAAAAACAACTAAAATATAATCACTTTAACGGGTGAGGCTTCATGAGATTTTATTCCATATCTTAGATTTTCATGTGACAACCAAAAATACCCATCACGCTCAACAACTTGTATTAAAGAGCCGTTCTCTTATCTCTTTAAAGTTAAACTGGACTACTATGGCCCTACATCAGCTGTGCTAGTCTTCATAACTAATTATAGCCTAGGCCCTAGATCATGCGCAGATCTAACAGTTATATAATGTAAAAAGTTTAATTTAAAACCGTCTAGTAGATCCGAAGCTGTTTATGTACAAACAGACAAGACACATACAAGATGTGTGTATTTATACATTTCCCAAGATATTTTTTCCGTTACTGTACCTTCTTCCTCTTCAGATCAGGGTCCGGCAGTATAGCAATTTGTTCATTGATATAATCCATAATCTCCTTCTCTATGTTGCCCACTATGAACTCCCCGCTTGTTGTCGACATTTGACGACCAGCTACCATGCCTGATACAATTATATTAGCATGTAAATCGAGGAACTTTACTTGTTCATGAAATACGAATAGCAGTCCATAATTTTGTATGAAGACTATATAGCGTAAGGGCCCGTTTCCTGCCGTTCCCATAGGTATTGGTTATTATAACCTGGATATGAATCTTTGTCTCACATATATTAGTTATATAATATAATACTACTATTTTATTTGTTTATGACATTAACAAAAAGAGATCTTAACCAAAGAAACTATTAAATTTAAGTTTAGTTAGTTAAATTATTTTCTACCGGACTACAACATTCAGTTTGAATAATCGAGTGTGTACAGTATTTTTATAGCTCTACTTGGCTAAGAAAGCCGACAATTATGGCCGACATAAAATAAGCCGACAATTATGGGTCCTTTCAGTTTATATAAAAAATTAACTTCCCGAAATTTTGCGCAAAAGAAGTTTATATGAAACTAAATGAAAAAAATCAAATTCTAACCGAGATCATAATTGGCCGCTTTAAATCTATCGACAATAGCTTCTATATCTTCAAAAGTTTGCTCCAAGTCGATACGGCGTTCTTCTCTTGATTCGTAGCACTATTGAGATGAAACTTTAAATTTATTATGAGTTCCTATATAGGGAATTATCATTATTTAATAAGCAGGGAAGAGTTTTTCACAACAAAAATATATAATAATATTGGTAGATTTCCTAGCAGGCTATAAAGGCTTAAGCCTAGGGCGGCAGAAATTTTGGGGCGGCAAATTTTTGAATCAATTTATTTTGGCTATCTTATAGAAATCAATAATATTACTTTATAACTATTTTTTAATAGTCCATCTGTTTCACATCAAAGGCTGATATTTCACGTATTTAAAAACACAGATAAAAAATTTGAAAATTCTGTTGTCGTTTTTTTTAATTTTCCTAACTGAAACTGACACTCTGATTAATCATTACCTGATACGTTTTTTTACCGTTACGACTCTACTTTTTTTAATATCATATAGAGTTGAATAGCCTATGTTCGAGGCTAGGGAGGCTAAGGCTTTCGAGGCTAAGACGTAAAAGCCTATAACTTAAAAATCAGTATAAACCTCTCAGTACTTTTTAAAACCAACTGTATATAAGCTTTACTGTAAAAAAAAACTGATAAAAAAATATAAACTGATAAAAAAATATAATATAATATCAATACTTTATCAACAAACGCTTTAATTCTTTCAGCGTCAGATATTTTTTCTTCTCCATCATCCTTCAGAAGTTCGCTTTCTCCTCCCACACATACTACTTCTTCATTCTCAACTATTATTTCACTTTTGGGTTCACCTGTAGTATTGTTATCAGTGATATATTCTATACTATGCTATTCTTTAAATTCAATAATACGGTAAATCTATGTAGGTACGGCCCCCTGGAGTTATATATAGGTTCTTAACCTTACAATATAAGTTAAAATGAATATTATCCCGCCATTTCCCGCAAATAGCAGGATAGGCAAAGGAACTCTAAAAACTCTAGGAGAGTTAAGACACTATGTTACTCATGTTTCCCCCTTCTTGTTCATCCTGACCTTACCAGAGCGAGAAAAATGTAAATAATCGATTCTCACCAAGTGGGAATCGAACCCACAGTCGTTGCAATAACAATTGGACGCTGTGCTGCTAGGCCACGATGGTCTCAAGTCAAATATAGAAAATAAGTTATATTGTAGTAGTTTTAACTAAATTTTTTAACTAAAATTAAAAATTTTTAAATAAATTTTAATTTAATTGTCGGTTAAGAACCGACAATTAAATATCACGGCCCCAAGCCATATGAGGGCCACTTTAAAAAAAAGCTCTATCAATTTGGAAACAAAACACGGCGTTGAGTTCCGCCAATTAGTAAAACCTAAACTAGATAGTGGATAACGTAGTGTTTCAACATTATTTTCTCTTTATAACTAACTAATTGCCATATACAAGAAAATAAATTCAATATAACCAAATATTTCATATGGTAGTTCGTTGTCATCTTCATCAATTACAATAATTTCAACTTCTTTCTTTTGGTCTACTTTGACTTCTTTTGGTTTTTTTACACCTAAATTGGAACATATATTAAAAAAAAACTAAGTATTTAAAACAGTTGTTAAATATTAAGTCTAGTTAATTCTAAACTACTTAAAGCTAAAGAATAATTGTGTTAAATTTATAATAACACTCATAAACGTCATTTAGCGTTTAATAGATATTAAATCAGACATATACATGAAGGAAAAACCTGCACGATATCTAAATTTTGTATGGTAAAGGAGTATCCAATATATTTTTACATCCAATGAGGAGGATCCAGGAGTATCCAATATATTCATACATTAGAAATATTTTATACTAATAAATTGACTTTGGTATAAAGTGACGTACACGTTGCCATGGCAACGCGTGTGTCACGGATCAAGTCCCCTAGTGATAATATTAATTAGATAATAAATAAAAAAAAAGTACTCACTCTCGGGCATTTCCTCCTTAGGCAGCTTGTCACCGCTCATTTCTTTGAGTTTTTTCTAAAAGTAAATAAATATAAATGTATTAAAAGTTGCCGATTTTATATTTCAAAGTGTGAAATGAGCTTAAACTTAAAAATTATAGAGATGTTTTTCCTTTTTTTTCGTAGGCTCATGTTGTAACCCGTAGAAAGAAGGGCGGGCAGATAGATAGAACAAAGTGTTAAAAATCTCCGTTCCCCGCTTTCCGCCCAATTTTGGAGACTCATATTACGTACACTGAGACGCCCCTGTACTACTGCAACAAGACAGCTTAAAGTTTATGGAAACAAAAAAAATCTTCTTTATGGAATTACTTATCTTATTAGAATAGTCTTTAGGTTTCGATTTCAATACCTAAATTGTGTTTTTTTTTCTTATTACATAATACATTTAACTGTAAAAACGGTGGTTGTGACTTCGATTCCCAGTCGTGGTAATAAATAATTTTCATATTAAAGATATGAAGACAATTAGTTTAGATCCGTCATTCATCATACATAATATTTCGAATTCCGATATAAAGTGAAAAACGGAGAATCTTATCACTACATTCTCTGTCTACTTCTACTTTCTGAGGTACACTAAATAATTCAATAAAATATAAAAACTAACATCAACTTCTTCACTCGGAGCAGCTCTACCTGTAAATATATACCTCTTAATAACAAGACTTAGACTCGGACGGCTTCCAAGAGTAGCGGGTTCAAATCCTGCTCCGTACAAGTCTTTATACATTTTCTAGAAATATTCCACTATCCTCAGTGTGAAATAACATTTTAAAAATAATAAAAATAATAATCTTTTCATTTTTTTTTATATGAAAGTACGCTACAGGTACGTCGCCGGCCTTTAAGAAGTTAAGTAAGTACGTAACATGCTATATTTATAACCTTTCCTTTCCCTCAAATAATTCTCTCTCTCTATCTCTCCGGCTCTCTCGACCGATGGGGATCGCTGAATCCTGCCAATGACTGGCATATTCAGTTTATCACTAAGTCTGGCAGATTGGGACACAACGTCGTTAGTGATGTTTAGTTTTTGTAAGTTATCATCTTGCCAGAATTCCTCGGACGAGGTCTAAAAATATGTTTTTTCTTTATTTTGCAATATAAATAATAATATTTAATGACTATGGGTTCGAATCCCAATTATGGGAGTGGTAAAATAGAAATAACTAATATTTGTTTATGACAGATGACACATTCTAAGTGGGTTACATCGAAATAATTCACGTGACGTCATAGAAAAAAAATTTGACGAGAAAAAGTAGTTCCTGAGATTAACATGTTCAAACAAGCAAACGGTTCATATTTATAATATTAGTATAGACGCATAGATCTAGATGAAGTGTAATAATTATTAAAAGGAATTAAGTTCTTTATGCAATTACAATTCTATACTGTCTTTCACATATTTACGTAAGTAGTAATGTTATATGGAAAATGCTGGTAGAAATAAATATAAATATAGAAAACGAGCTGTAACTCGCGATTTTCTTTGCGTGAACTATAAATATATAACGGGAAATCCCGTTTCCGTTGGGATTTAGTGAAATTTTCTCTTTGTGCACCCCCCCCCCCCCTACACACTCCCCAAGGATACCCCCTACATGTCAAATTTCAGATTTCTACGCTGCGTAAGTTCGTCTGTGCGTTGTCTGTCCGTCGCTGAAGCGTCAAGGCCAAGCTTACCTCAACATCAAGTTTTTCATCAGCAACCGCTTCTTCTTCTTCTTCAATAATAGATTCAGACTTAGTGGGTGCATATCCTTAAATAACAATCACATATATGTTTGTACACTTATACACATCTGAGTACATATAAATAATAGATTCAAATACAATTTCGGATGAAGTAGGATTTGAACCTATGCCTTTTATATATTTCTTTTGATAAACATCGAGAACTGTAAACGTATCGGTCGTGGGTTCAATCCCCAATTGGGTGGAATGAATTACTTCCATTTCTACTCTCTGGCAAGACAAAGAGATAGGTAGAGCTCAATCGCAGGAAATTTAGAATAAATCCATATTTCTAGTCTAACAAAATCTGCCTCTATAAATACTCTACAATTTTACTTTAAACGCCATGTTAATTTGGTTAAACAATCCATACGATTGACAGTGAAGAATTTCCCCATAGAAAGAGAGCGTGCTACCATTGATAACTGGCCTTGACGTTCAAAGGACTGTATTGCAGCCCATGGAGACCACATCGTATAAGCTTTATATATTTTTAATGGTATTTAATAATATATTAAATTGACATACAGTAATAATGCTTAATAAATTGTTTTTCTTTATTTAAGGCCAGACTAAGTATATGTAAATCAAAAGAAATACCTTCTTTAAACCCATTAACATATTTGACGTCGTGACTGGCGTCCATTTCGGCCAGGAATTTATACATTTCAAGGAAATGATCGACCGGTATGGCCGCTGAACCACCTTCCGGCTCTTTGGTAAGCGTTTCACAGAGCAGTATCATGGTGTGGGTTAGAGTCTGGGAAACAAATTATTTTTTAACTTCACGTTTTAGCTTCGTCCAAATTCGAAACAGTGGTAAAATTCAACGCCACAATTTGCCTTGCCGGAGTGGGGAAATAAAAATAATTCTCCCGAGTGGGGATATACGACATTTAAAATGAAAATTAACAGTAAATAGTTGAACGTATAACCTCTTTAATAACATGCCATTATTCTTTTTATATTTAAAAATATGATATAGATGTGACAGCACAGTGTCGGTCACCCACAACGGTTCTTAGGGATAAATCGAGGAGTTGGGCTCTACACACTAGTATACAATTTACGTATATATTTAAAAAAAAGAACGGCATGTCTCAACACTAGGTTGATAACTCTCTGCTTTCCCTAGAAGACGTGTGACCCTAATAAAAATATTTCACCCTGCCTTAGTCTAATCTTACCACACCTTACCTTAGTCAACAATCCAGCTGCAACAGCAATGAAATGCAAAAATGGTACATTATCCTGTCGCATGTAAACTTCGCATAAACAGAAGAGCCTGTTAAGCTCATGAGGGTCCAGACAAAAGCCTTGCCATGCAGCTTTCACTTGTGTTAGAGGTATTTCGGATGGACTACATAGCTGTAAAAAAATGAGGAAATTTGTAACTTAGTAGCTAATTCACTTACAGGTTTTTTTATATACACTTTATTGCACAAAAAACATAATAAGCAGGTAATACAGTAATAAAGTTTGCAAAGGTGGGTTTTATTTCAGCTTCACGCTGCATCCCGCACATAGCGTAGCATAGGGAAGGCAGAAGAAACCTAGTATTAGGATACTCCGTTTTCCACCTTTTGAGACAAACGTCACCGGTTCTGGGTTCGATTCCCATTCGGGGAGAATTAATTATTTTCATTTTCCTCGCTCGCTAGAATTCCACCACTCTCACGCAATGTCTCAAAATTGGGCGAAAAGCGGGGAAACAGTGAGTCCTTAACATTTTTCATTTTGTCTTTTATTTTTTAATTTTTTTACTATACTATTGAAATTAGCAAATTTACCTGATTAGCCAAAACTTTTAAACAACCCCTCGTCAGTCCGCCCTCAGTCGTATAAATAGGGTACTCCAGCCTAAGTTTGACGGGAGGTGGTCTGTTCTCGGATAAGGCTGTAAAATACTCATAGGACCATCGGAGTAGATCGTATGGCTGGGTTTTTATGGCAGCTGAAAAAGTGTATATATTTTATTATTATTACATTTATTAGGGCGCAGCGGCACAGCATCTGGCTGTAAAAGCGACAGTTGGTGTGGGTTCGATTCCCACTAGGGCAAGTGAATTATTTTAATTTTGTCGCTCTGGCCAAAAATCTGGTCAATTACTATCTCTATCTCAAAGGCTAGACAACAGAGGAGAATGTCTTAACACTCTCTTCTATAAGCTATTTATTTTTTTTTTTATTTTTATTTATTATTCTTATTTAGTAGATATTTCTTTTTCATTTGAAAACCATAGAGAGTTCATTTTATAATACAAGTCTAGTTTAATTATGTTTAAGTGAACAATATTTTTCTTCTGTTACTAGACTACTACAGTGTCCAAAGAGAATTTAGTGAAGTAAGAATTTTTTTAATATGCACGGAATAAAGGAACCCTCTTTAAGTAGTGGAAAATCTCACCTTTGCAATATTTCTTCAATATATATGGAAATTTAGGCGGTATGACGATCTGTTGCGACGTGTACATTTGTTCTATTAACTCCGGCATTTTGTATTTTGGTGTTTACTGCAAAAAAGTAAGTATAATGCTTAAAAAAGTATATATATATATATATATATATATATATATATATATATATATATATATATATATATATATATATATATATATATATATATATATATAATGAGATGAATATTGAGCATCAGTCTGTAAAGGCAATAGTTATATTTTCATTACCTGGTTGTAATAAAAGTTGCGCTAAGCGGCGTTGAGTTCCGCTACTCGACACTGTCTCGAAAGTAGGGCGGAAAACGGAGAGCGGATTGTTTTAACACTATGTTCCCTCTGTGGAAAGAAAGATATTTTATTTATTATTATGTACATACAGTAAATGTCACCACATTCTCCACTTTCTGTTAACATAGACAAAATGAGACAAAATAAAATTTATATTTATACAATTATTGACAATTTCAAAGTATTATTGCACAGTGGGGGTAATAAAAAAACTTTCGAATATTAATCAAAATTTGAACGCAGCAAAAATCGAATCCGTGCCTCTTCGAAACTGTCACATGCTCTATCTATTAGGTATATGTAAATTATAGTAGCTGCCATTCATAAAAGTAAAATCACAATGATGTTCCGTTTACATTCTAAATTGCAAAAATGGTGGTTTGTTGTCAAAAAAGTAGATTTAGAAAAAAATTAAGTACATTTCGTCTTTTGTTTTTGAAATAAGACAGTATTTAGATATTTTGGATTTGTGGCGATATTTACACCAATATTGTACTTACGCTAGATCTGACTATACATGGATATAGACTAACAAAACACAGTATAGCGTTAAATGCTGTATGGAACACATAGTGTCTAAAATTCAGGCAAAAAGTAGAGGACGGAGTGTTTTGACACTAATCTCTCTACGCGAAGCCTGCTATCGACAATGAAGTGTGAACTCTCCTTTATGTAAATATAAAATGTAAAATATTATATTAGGTTTAGACTCATTACTTGTCATCTAATTCTATCGCTTGTAATCAATTAACGATAAGTAATTATTTTAATTAAATTATTAAGTTAATAAATTATTATTTTTAAAAACATAAGAACATCCTTTGAAGCTCCCAAAACTTGACTTGACAGGGTATGGCGCCAACCTGTGTCGAGCAGTCCACTCTACCTACGACCGCTCTGAATGGAGGAGATTATCATGTGGTCGCCATCCTCAGCTTTGAGGGAACCAGCAGGCAACTTTTGGATGTTGGATATGTACAAAAAGATGGTAGATCGTTAGGTAATATATATGTTTTTTTAATTTTCATTTTATCATAATTTTGTTTATGTTTCCCAAATTTTATATTAGTTAAAGATTTGTACTATAACTTACACACTTTCATTGATACCCTATTATGAAGACAGTATATGGTTCTAATATATCGATTTAACTTCACCAAAACGTATAAAAAATCCTATGAAATCAAATACATTAAAAAAATTAAATAAATAATATATTATAGAGTATAGTATAATTTAAATTTAATATATTATATAATGTTATATATTTTTAAAATAACTTACCGTGAGCTAAACAATATATGTAGATGTCAACGTACATTGTTTGTTTGAACCGTTGCCATAGAAACGGCTGTCATAGCTGTAAGTAGAGAATATTTGCTTATAATTGTTTTTGTCTCTCTCTAGTGGATATGATTCTTTACGAGATGAACGGAGAGAGAGACTTATAGCATTATAAAAACTTAAAAGACTATTGGTATCTATGGTAATAATATAGCGGCACAGCATCTGTAAAGACAACAGTTGTGAGTTCGATTCCTACTCGGGTAAATTGATTGTCTTAACACTAGGTTTATTTTAAGTGTCTTAATACTATGTCAACCCTAATTTAAGCGGTATATAGCGTGAAGCTATTTGATTATTTTATTTACTAATAATATATTAATTAACAAAATTTACTTCTGTCACTCCGTTTTTTTTAATATGTTTCCCGCTGTAACCCTTTATAAAGGAGAGATGACAAGGAGAATTTAGTGTAAAGACTCTCTTTGCACATGCTGATTTACCCAAACATTTCTTTTTAGCAGGAAAGAAATATAGAACCCATAACCACCAAGAATTTTAATGTACTTCCTAATTTATAAGCATTTAAAATAATATATTATTTATTTATTTAGCTTCACGCTATATCCTACACCTAGCGGGGTAGGCAGAGTGAACCGTAGATTGAAGAAACCTAGTGTTAATACATTCTGTTCCACATTTTCCGCCATTCGAGGCATTACGTGTTGAGTGGCGGATCTCAACGCTGCGCTTTTGCCTTGTTGTCAGAGCGAAGAAAATGAAAATAATTAATTCCACTAATGGGAATCGAACCTTCAGACCGTCGCGTTTACAGGCAGACGCTGTGCCTCAGCGCCACGACGGTCCTCAGATAAAAAATAATACATAAATCTATTTTTTTCCATAATTATTCATATAGATAAAATATAGGTAAAGCGAAAGACATTCGCCTAAACCAGAACAGCTATAACAAAATTATTCGAGATAACATCACGTTATCAGTAGAACAATGTTGAATTAAAATTCCAACAGCGTTCTCCACATAAAACATATAACGGTTAGTTTCATTCTAATAAATGCGTATGCCAGTTTCGTATACTATTGATATGAAAGCGTCTCGACAAGTCAATTATTGTTTAAATTAAATATGATGATATATAGTTAATTATTTTAAATCCCTCGCTCGCATTGCTTAGTGACACTTAATGTGTCGTATTTCAGAGAGAGTGGAGAACGGAATGTTGTGACACTAGGTTTTCTCTGCTTGCGTTTCTATATGTGGGATTAAGTGAGACACCGCAAAAAATTAAGATTTGGAATTAACAGTAAGATAATCTAAATATATTATGGACACAGTTCAACACAACGTGACTTAATCTTAATATTAAGTTAAATAAGTTAGTTTTTCTTAAGTTATATGAGTTTCTAAAATAATAAATTTATTAAAATACGCTCTATTGCTCAAAAAAAATATTCTCAACAATTTATTTTAATAAGTTATTCTAATTTTTATTTTAAATCTTCTTTTCCATTTTACATATTACAAAAACTAAATTATTATTTTATATATTCTATATTGATTATTAGATAAAAAAAAACTTAAACTGTCAACATATTCCAATTTCCCTCCTTTTTTCATACACCTTGCGCCATCTATCGGCGCCATCTTGAACTGCTACGTCGGAATCGATCACGTGACATCTTAAAAAACCATAACCAGTTTGTTGAGATGACGTTTCGTGTATGTTTTGTGGAGCTTTTACGAACATACGAGTACATCGTTTTTTATTTAATTTAACAACGAAATAATATTAAATTAACGCAAAAATAGTGCTATGGTACAAAGAAAAAGCTAATAAAAGTGTTGTCCGGACATTGGTGTGTGCTTCGATCATTTTGGTGGCTGTTTAAAAATGTTTATTTAAATGAGAATAGTGTGTTTAATTTTAACATTAATATGTTTTGTGTCGCATGCCGTGGCTAAGAAATGGGTGACAGGTTGAAGCATCGAGTTAAAGTGAAAGATAAAACTTTTGTGTTTACAAAGTATGGATTTGATAACTGATTTATCACCGCTGAGTAAGTAAACACTTATATTTACTTAATGGAAGCTTTTCGTTATCATGCATTTAAATATCAATATAAACAAACAAATTGGAGCAAATATTTTAATATAGGTATTACCAAAAATATCTTTTACATACATATATGTGATTAAAATAAATATTTTAAATGGAATAATAAATTTTAAACCAGTTAATTGTTATTTAATTTAAATGTAAATTATTTTTTTTGCGTTGATTTGAGTACATTTTCATTTATTTTTTCTTATTATATTCTAAATCATTTATTTTAAATGTAATAATTAAATAAATTAATAAATTCAAAATGAACTAAATGTAATGGGTCAAAAATTCCAATCATTCGCTATAGATAAAGGTCAATTCTCACGATCTTTTGTCTAATACTTATTTATGTAAATTTTGTCATACAAAGCCTATTTTACTATGAAAGTTGTATCTAGGTTAATATAATGTCAATTTTTTTTTCTCCGCATTTATATGGGAGTAAAAGTTTACGCTAACTTATTAATCTAAATAAAAAGTATTATAATTTATTCTATGATACTTATAATTTAGGACCTTAATAAAAAAAAAAAATAATAGTCAAATTTGTTAGGCATTTTGTTCTTTATTTTTTTAATATATCTAGGTACAAAGGTAAATATACTCTGTTCGATATTGTGTCTTTTTGTCTGAGTTCATTGGCTGAACGGAGAGCTGAATCACTTAGCTCTCCATGTTTTATCTCCGTTTAAAGTTAAGTATTGCGTGTTGAGACATAGAATGTAACATCGTCAAATTTATTAAGAGCTCCCTTTCACGTCTTTGCCATTATAAAGTAAAAAAAATTAGAACTCTATGCCGCGCTTCATCTACCAAAGTAGGGATATAATAACAAATTATAATGGTAATCGAGCATCGAACCCACAATCCTCGCGTTTAATCAGATGCTATTCCACCGTGCCACGACGGCTCCAAATGAATAAACCAAGAATAGCTCAAGTATTTCGATTTAAGGCTATATAAATAATATTGTATTGTAGAATTTGAATCCATATACCATCCATATCCAACAATTAAAAACTGATACGTACCAATTGAACTACGACGGTGTAATTGTTTAGTTTAATGCCCGCAATTACAATCGCGCTCTATGTACTTGTATAAGCGTTATATACGTACATATATGATTTTTTATAGTACGCATACAAATTTTTAATATCTCGTAAGGATTTCTTTTAAATACTTGTGATTAAATCATATATGGTCAATCTTCTCGTAAGACAACGGAATGTTTTATCACTTACTGGCTTCTTTTGTTTTTCTACGTCGCGTCGTGCCCTATATTGCTGGCCCTATATTTCAATTCTGCAATATCGGTCAAGTGTGAGAGGTGCTCGCGTACGGAGGGTTCCGTACCAAGTTCATTTTTAAAATGAAAATTTAGGTCTCGTTATCAATCATAATGGAGACACTAGTTTCTTCTTATGCATGCATTCACGTGAAATACAATTGCGCATTATATATTATAATTGTATATTAATCGTGTTTATATATATATATATATATATATATATATATATATATATATATATATATATATATATATATATATATATATATATATATATATATATATATATTCATAATACGCGACGTAGAAATCTATTTAACATACAATGTCTCTTTGAATGGAAAATGGAGAGTGGAGTGTCTTAACACTAGGTTGTCTACCTGAACTGCTGCCTGCCTTTAAGCGGGAATAAAGCATGAGACACACACACCTATCGGTCACATTAGACGTATTAGGCTTTTTCGCTACCAATCTTTTAACCCAGCTTCCTGTCTACAAGACTTTCCCTACTGTTAATTTACCTGATAATAAATAAAAGCCTATACGATTTTTTAGTGTCACAGAAAACAGATTAGGTATGTATGTATGTACAAAAAGCTAATTAAGTAATCATATTTTCTCTTTATATGTTTACACAGGTGTTTTAAAGTTGCTTAACAGCATTGTTATACCATAAAATTATCCATTGGAATTTGATTTTTTTATTTTATTTATTACTTAGGAATATTTTGTTATATATACTATTTAGTCTGGTCATAGATTTTTTTTATATCGTATAATTTTGTATTTTGTATATATTTCTTATAGTATGGTGGAATTTTTTTTAATTCATTTTCACATATTCATGGTATAGGCTGTTTAAATTTTGCCGTTGCCTCAAATGTCAGAAAAATTTCCTAGAATTTTTTTAAGCATAATTGTGAGCTAATCTAAATGCCCTGACATCTATCAGTAAGACCGTCGTACAGAAATGTTGTTAATATCTATGAAGTAACAAAAAAGTCCATCATCAAATTACTCGCACTATCTGCCGCTCAAGGGTCAAGCCTGCTCAGCATCTGCCTTGCTGCCCTGCCTGCCCTGCTTCAGCCTTAAATCGGCTACAAAATCTACGGTAGAACCTATCTCTATAGGATCTAAAACTATCAATTTGCATATTAATATGTTTTAATCGTATAAATATGTTCCCTAAGATGGATTTGAATGCACAATCGCGTATTATATTTAAAAAAAAATATTCTTAATTAATTTCCAAGGTAGCGCGGCGCTTAAAATTTATAAAGAGGAAATGTTTAATAATAAAAGAAGATTTTTTTATACTTTATGCAAATGCAAATGTAATACTTACTAAGATTGCGAATATTGAAATAGATATTTATTATTTAACAATATAGAGTTTAAATTCATATATCTTGACGATCCTTATTCGAGATATGCGGGCGTTTTTTTTTTTGTTAATATTTTACATATTTGAGTTGCGAAACTAAACGCCGCGTTTTTAACACCAGCGTCATAAAGGAGTCAGATGCTGTCCTCGTGGCACCATGTAAGTCATGAAGACCATACATTAGTCCTCTAGTAAGGTAATTTTCTTTGGAAACATGTCTAAATAGGTTTCAAGCTAAATTAGTTAATGACACATATTGTACTATATGTATGAAGCGGTGCAGTCATATATGATGGACGCGTGTATTTTTAACACCGTTTGACCTTTAAATCTGTTTTTGTTTTATTTATTAATATTATGAATATATTGATGGCATCGTAGCATAGATGCTACACTCAAAAAAAGATACACATAAACCAAAAAAAAAAGATAGAAAGGTATAGAAATTGTATAAAAGTCGTATGCCTTATTGCTTAATAGCAATCTCCACCAGGCAACCGTAATGTAGAGGAAATAACAAAACTGAGATTGGGGATAGTGTGTTATAATGTTGGTATGTTGTCAAAATAAATAAAGCTAAATATATACCATATTATTTACGATAATATTTGCATAAACTGTAACTTCTTGTCGAATCTCATAAATATATAAGTTTATAATATAATACATATTTAGTTTTGTTGTACGGAACCCCAAAATATCTTATGATTTAGATCATTAGTTCCCTAGTTAGGAATGTGAATCCCAATATAAATAAAAATCCCAATCCCAATATAAAAAATATAAATGCAGGTCGTTCTTTCTACTCATAAAGCAGTCGTATATATAGCGCATGAGGTCATCGTGGCTTAGGTAAGTTTCACTCAGTGCTGACTGTTGGCAACGCATCCTCACCCTCTCAGGCTGTAGATGTCTATGGGCGAGGGTGTCCACCTAACATCAGGCTCTTCTGCTCGTTTGCCTTCTTTTACTATAAAAAAAAACACGCCGGTCGTGGGTTCGGTACCCACTCGAGAGAATAAATGATTATCATTTCTTTGCTCTGGTAAAATTCCGCTGCCTTAACTCGTAATATCCCCAATTCATGCGGAAAGCGGAGAACGGAGTGTCATGACACTGGAAAGGTTACATCTGCCTACCCCACTAAGCGCTTATACAGTTAAAACGTGATAAAATTAAACCTAAATATGACATGTTATTTTCAAGTATACTTATTTAATAATATTTCCAGTAAATAAGTATATTTTAAGTTTAAAATAAGAAAATTAAGTTCCCAAGCATCTGTGGAGTATAACATACTAAAATAGTGGTACGCTATGATTTCGCAACGCGGACGACATTTCTATCGGATGTTGAACCGGTTCTAGCGGCTCATCTGGCTCAGCGTTCACGAGCGGTTAGAATATCTACTATATATCTACATATATATAAGTAAGTATGTATGTTTGTATGTACCTTGTATGTATGAGATACACAATAGCTTTAGGTATGTCTCATATATTTGTATGGGTAGCGAGAATAGTGTTCAGACACTAAACAACAATACACAGAGAAGAGTTCTGTATACATTTTTGGAAATATGATTTACTAGCTTAGGTACCATTTGCTGATGTGCCTGCATGGTTTGCGATTTCCCATGAGATTTAAAAACTATAAATTTTCGGTTCTATTGTTTAATACTACGATGTTTTATCAATTATTATCTCTAATTGACGTATGTAGGATAGCAAATATCAGCTTTGAACGCAAAGTAGTTTATATATATATATATATATATATATATATATATATATATATATATATATATATATATATATATATATAAAGGTAATATAAAAAGTATTATAATAACTGTATAGATATAAATTATGTTGTCCTTATTAACTTGTCTTTCGGACGTGTCAAATGAGAACTAATTAAATTACTTGGCCAATGCCATGTAGAGAGCAAGGAAAATGATCTAATAAACTCGGAGTAAACCTTTCAAAAGGCTAGAGTTGTGAGTCCTTCTAGATCTCATAGTTTTCTCTACGTCACTCCGAATGGTATATACGTTAAATAATCTAGTGTTAAGACACTCTGTTCCCCACGCACCACCCAATTTTCGAGACATTGCGTATTGAGTAATTATACTAGAAAGAAAGTGATTACTAAATTATGACGTCATTTGCTAGTAGTTATATTTGTTC
Organism: Dione juno; assembly: GCA_037127375.1. NCBI lineage: Eukaryota > Metazoa > Arthropoda > Insecta > Lepidoptera > Nymphalidae > Dione > Dione juno. The sequence continues at coordinate 1,620,998 of JAXRJS010000103.1, read as the reverse complement.
TATCAATATGAAACCACATAATACAATAAACAAATTGCTTGCAAATATCAGAAAACATCTTAGATCTTAATAGTTTTTATCTAGACTTTCCTCTAATGAACAAGGTAAATTTATTATGTACTAGTAACCCGTTTCACAGTATTGTTGTAAAAGTAACAGACCGCCATGACTGTTTGTGCGAAGTTTTATGATTTACAATTACATATGTTCTTTTGCTTGTATTTTTTTTAACTGCTCTCTATTTACTGCTATGCAGGGTAAGCAGAGGGAACCTAGTGTTAAGACACTCACCGACACGCTTTGTCTTATGGCTAAATCGAGGAAAATGAAAATAATTCATTCTCTCCTCATTGAAATCGAACCCACAACCGCCGCTTTTAGAGCAAGCCCTATACAAATGTTGTATGTTGGTAAGAATACTAAGTTCAATGTGTAGGGTCATTGGGGGGTACCTATATACAGGAGCACTGAAATAAGATAAAAAATCCTAAATACAGCTATTGTTAGGTTTATGTCTAGTTGTAATGTGGATTCATATTCTTTTTTCGTTACCTTTTCTGACTTAAGTATTATAAATATTAAAAATGATAACAATTGAAGCCAGTTTCCAATAATAATATATGGAAAGAACTTTTGTAGAGATGCGCGGATCATTTCGATAGTTTTCGACAAATTTATGAACAAACATATAAAACACATACATAACTGTCTTAAATTGCGCACGCGCTTGGAAGCCTCATTAGATCATACTCAAATATTATTCGATTTCATCAATTTTACATTAGTATAGGATAAAATAATAACCTCTTTGAAATGTGTTAAAAAGTCCCTTTTTGTGGTCCTGAATTTCCAGGTGCTGAAATCAAGCTCAGACGACAAGTCAAAATAAGCTTGCAAGATCTTACTTAGAGAATGAAGCGATCCAATATATATTATTTAAATAAACAGTGTAAGAGTTTGTTTTGTTAGACACAAAAGAAAATTTTTATATCGTTTGATTAAAAACTTTCTTGCTATTTGTTTAATTTGCATGACGTGCATATTATTACTGGTCTGGTCTTTATGTAACTGAGTCAAGGATGACTAAATATAATTAAAAAGAAAAAAATATATAATTGTAACTGGCAGAAAATTGAAAGCAAACGTGACATGGCTTGTTTAATAATCATTTTTTTTAGTTTATATTTAGCAACAGTTAGTAAAAACTAATATTTTGGAGAAAGTAACCATTTATCAAATTATCTTCTAATTACTACGGATACTAGCACCCGCCGAGTTGTCGACTTAAAGGCTGATCCACTTGGTTGATGTAGACCAGGTGACGAAGAAAGGCATGGATCAGTGCCTGGGATTCGTGACCTAGTGTAGGCTTTAAAATAAACACACCCATACCTTCACTGTCCTCTCTCCTCTCTCTATTGTAGCAAAATCGTTATGACACCAGCTCCGAGATCCCACACTGCCCGAGATTTCAGTCAGGAATATTTAAGCCCACACCATGTTTCAATATCTCATTATAATCAATTATTTTTTGTCATATACTCTCATACAATTTACAATTTACCATCAACCGAGCATCGAACCGGCAATCTAATTCCCAGTTCATCATACCTAACTCTCGTCTCGACTAATAGACACACCAATGATCAATTGCTTTCAACTGGGCCATCAACGACGCCGGGGGAAGTAAGAGGCATTATACAATAGTGTACAAGTAATCCTATCCGCTCCATTGTACGTCCATTCAAATCGTATCGACGTACAGACAGACGTGGTTAAGTGGGTATTTGTATGTATGTATGTACGTATATATGTATATATGTTTGTACTTCGTATGTATGTATGAATTCCATTGATTTGCTTGCATTGGGTAATAAAAATTTTGTGATTGGTTTTGGAAGACTTGGATTTTTTTTCTTCTTTAATATATAAGACCCTAGTGACATAACACTACGTTCTCTTTTTCCAATTTTACGCTGATAGCTAGGCGATATCATTTCGAATAGACTTCTGCTAAGAACGCCCGACAGGAATTTCTGACAGTTGATCTTTTAAATTAAAATTGTATGATGAAATACTAGTGGCAGCAATCTTGAATGAAATTTTACCATATTTATCGTTTAAATTTAATAGGCGTTTGTTGTATGTACTCATAGGTACCCAAGCTTTTACGTTCAATTTTGTATTTACTGTAAATTTAATAGCAGAATTACAATAATTCATGGTTAAATATAATTTTCAACGTTTGTCGTCACGCGATATCAGTGCAGTGTCTAATTAAATACACTGAGAACTGAATAGTGATGTAAAAGAATAGCTGAATTTATTGAAGTGAAACTACTTTGCGCACGTGAGGGTAAAATTTTTTTCGCACGAACAATGTGAGACGTTGGTCAGTGGCGAATTGTCCATATCCATATGACGCGATTTCCATCAGCTTACCTTTTGTAAATCTTGTGAATACATCAATAAATGCTAAATAATAATTAATTAATAAGTAAAACCTTAAAATTAAAATGAAATTACAATTTGTATTAATTTTCATTACAATTAAATTTATAATATACCTTCCTTTATCCCTACCTCTAAGTTCCTGAAATGTAAATCTTTATATAAGTATAAATATAAACAAGTTTTAACAAATTCGTTTACTAAAGAAGCTTAATTTCTGTGTTTGAATGTTTTTAACGTACTGTCCACATAAATTTCGTTTTTTGCATTCCCCTTTTTGATTTCCGAATCCTCCCTCAGTGCTCCCCTACACGTACTCTATACGCCAAATTTTATTTATATATATATATATATATATATATATATATATATATATATATATATATATATATATATATATATATATATATATATATATATATATATATATATATATATATATATATATATATATATATATATATAATGCACAGGTTATTCTCCTAGATTAAGATATTACCGGAAGTAGTCTTATCTAGAAAATTATGTCAAGGACAATCAAAGTATTGTACGGCGTGTTGTTAAACACTTGTTCACGCACACGGTCTGGAGCACTATAGTAGGGTCATTTGATAGCTCATTTTGTAATGTTTTTATTTATTTTTTCTTTTCAATATAATGGAGATAAAGAGAGAGTTTAGTGATAGTTTACGCTTTTTTATAATTTTTTTTTTCATATACAGAGATATTACGTCCTGAATGATGAAGCTCAATTATTTAATTGTAGAGCATATAATATCTAGAAATAATCAATGAAACTATTGTCACGTGATCTCCAAGTAAGGAACACTATTATGTTATAAGCTGTACATACTTATACCTGCAGATTTTTTAATTCAAAATGTAAACGAAATATTTTATTTATTTACATAAATATATTGCAATATTAAAAATAAACAAAATACGTAGTTACTTACGAAATTTAGGAATTTAGGAAGAAGTGTCTTAACACCCTCTGCCCTACCCTCTGAGGTACCCTCTGCCCTACTACTACCTTGTCCGATGCGGTATACAGCGTGAAGCTAAAAAACGTATAGGAAACCTCAGTGATTGATAAAAGTAAAACCAATCCGTAGAAATGTACGTATTAATACATAGTTAATCCGCGACAACCAACACGCAATATAGTTCTTTGGAGATTGCAACAATGTCACGAGATCCCATCTGCTCTTGTATCATAAATCAAAAGTGTCAAATATTCTGATAAAAATATATATTAATTATGTTATTCAATTGAATTTTTTTTGCTTCACGCTTTATCCCGCATGTAGCAGGATAGGCAGAGAGGATTTTGTGTTACTAAAGCGGGGTAATGACAATAATTCATACCCATGATATAAAAAACCGTGGCATTTACAGCCAGATGGTGTACCACTGCATCATGTCCTCTTGTCCCTAAATCCTCCCTGCTTTCGTCACAAATTATTAAATATTATTTAAAATATGTTCTTTTTTATAAGAAATTACATGAAAAGCTTAGGTTATTAGGAGGATTATGTTCTTAGGATTATGTTCGTGGGATCCCGTCATCAGATCTTAAAATAGTGACAATGCAACCACCTCGGGAGAATCGAGAGCTGTACATAAATAAAATAAATAGTCCTCGACCATAGAGCTTTCCCCTTTTTTCAAGTATGTTATTAAAATAATAAGTATCTGATCAAGATACAAGGACAGATTTTTTTTAAATAACTAGCCCATGACATAAATAAATGTGCGAGACTGTCTCTATGAGACTCATTCAGAACCTATAGATATTATCCTATTTGCATCCCTATGGAGCCAATCGTAGCCGCTTTAGATATGATTATCGTTTGCGACTGACTCATTTGACTTGTGATTGACTGGCTAATTCTCAATTTATTATACACCGTTATTACACACCGTTTTTGAACAATAAGTATTTATTTTCATATAAATAAAGGCGAATTAAATTTAAATCCTATACGATATCCAAGCTCCATGCCAAATTAGTAGCATAGGCATATCTAGATTTTTTTTCAAGGTAGTACTGTGGTCCAGCTTACATGGCTTATAGATTATGTGGCGTCACATTTAAATGTTAAGTATAGCTATGTATGTTTGTTTCCAGGGTTTTTTTAATTTCAAATTAACAAAATGCGTATATTTTTTTTTATTATTCTGCCTCAATTTTTGTTATAGACAAGTCTAGGGTATCCAACTCTTTTGGTCGCTTCTAATTAGATTAATTTAGTTGTTTTTTTTCTATTCCCGACGTGAAAAACTATAATCTAAACTAAGAATATAGTATGCTTGTCTGTTCATCGTAAGTCCTAACTTATGGTTATCTTAAGCCAGGCCAGTCAAGGTTCTATATGTTTCATAGAAATGAAAGCAGTCTTCAAGATATAGCTCTCATAAAATCTTATATGAGCCAATATTGAATTTAATCGATATATACTATGTATGAAATTCTTCAGATACTAACTGACAGAAACAACTGAAACTACGCGGCGTAGGAAGGTGAAATTTCTTATGTGGGCTATATGGGGAGTGTGAGGGAGTGGGAGGCGATAAGAGAGGATTTTTGGCTTTTCCTCCAAGAACGGGAAATATCGAGAATATTACGTTTAGCACCTACACGAAAACAAAATTGTGTGTTATAAATTTAATTACGTGTTATATTTAATACCCAAATAAGAATTGCAAATTTAAATAATATTTTAACAAAATATCTGCTGTTTTTAGTTTTTACTGATATGTGATGCTTTTTTTTGCTTTTAATTCATATTATGGCCTTTAAAAACACATACATACCTATACCGGGACTCGAACCCACGACTCTTGTATACAATCCTTGTACGAGTGGCCGGACATGCTACAATCATTTTTTAGCTTTACGCTGTATTCCACTAGTAGCAAAGTGAGGGCATGCAATGTTTCAATGCATACTTTCTTCCAAGTGAGAATCGAACGCCATGTTGTTATATATATATATATATATATATATATATATATATATATCAATATATATATATATCATCTCAGAGGGTGTCTAGCCAATTATCTGTCCGATATTTGGTTTCCGGCATACGGGTACGCGACCCCGGGACCTCGAGCCACCACTTTCATAACCCGATCCAATCCATGTAAGTGGTGTCCCTCCCCTATATTCCAAGTCTTTCTGCCTCTTATTCGCTTTCCTTTCTTGGTTTCTCCCAGTAATGGGTTTGGAGGTCAGATGGCAATCGCTCCACAAAAAACCACTTCGCCACTCATATGGACCGATTGGTCTTAGTCGGAAGGCAGACCCTGGCAAAAAAAGCCGGGACTAATGCCAGGAAGAAGAAGAAGAAGAAGATATATATATATATATATATATATATATATATATATATATATATATATATATATATATATATATATATATATATATATATATATATATATATCTTTGGTCAGACGTGAATGAGTAATAATGCATACTTATATAGAATAGAATAAAAGTTCCAGTCCATACGATTTGTAATCAATTAAAATTTAATATTATTTTAGTTTAAAGCAAATATTTAATCTTGGATACACGATTGTTTGTATTACTTATTGATTTTTATTATGATGCCATGTTGGCACCATTTGGATGGGATATATCTGTTTGTATACGCTTTGGATTTCGGTTCGATTTCCAGTTGAGGATTTCTTATGTTACAGCTGGTATGACGTCTTGTGTATAGCGGACTAGGTAGATTTTTTAAGTGCGTTGATGGAACTCAACACCAGGCACCTAGTGCCGAAACACTACGTTCTCCGTTTTATTTTATTTATATTGTCTTTACATACTACTTATTTTGCTGTAGCAATAAGTAAATGTGTTACTTAAAATTTATAACCTATGTTAGAATAAGAGCGATAGTACGGTGTGCGAGTGGTGTGGGTTCAGATACTTTTAGGGAAACCAAATTTTATTTATCTCATAATTATGTTTAAGTGTTTAATTTACATACAACAAACGTCTACACTTCGCCAAACATAACACATAACATATATGTACTGAGCTTATCATATTTTATTATATATCTTGTTATTTCCTGCAGTTTCGCTCCCGTATGATATTTGGTAATAACTTAAGAGTTTCATATCACATATGATAAGTAAGTTCGTAAGTATATATATATATATATATATATATATATATATATATATATAGCCTATAGGCTGTAGCCTTCCTCGATAAATGGGCTATCTACAAGAAAATTATATTTCATTTCGAGCCATTAATTCATGAGATTAACGCGATTAAGCAAACAAATCGAAGATTTGCAGGTAGTATGTAGATGTAAATCAAGTATAAATCGTACGAATTTAAGACATGTTATGAATTTTACACGTAGTGTTGTGCTTAAATAATATTATCTTTAATTCATATAGAATTTATGATACAAAGACTTTATAAATATATCTTCTAATTACTTTTTTATAACAACACTATAAAAAATGCTATAAAGAATAAAAACATATGTCATGTGAAATTACTACATATATTTTTTAATAGATAAGACGTTTATGGAGAGAGGGATCGTAGATAAAAAAAAATCTTTTTTACTTTCAGTAGTTTTACATGACATTCATTCAATCTTAGGAGATTCACGAAAGTTACATGGGAGTATATCTTCTTCTACCTAGCATTTGTTCCGGTTTCGTTTGCCAGGGTCTGCCTTCCGACTAAGCTTACGCCACTTTGCTCGATCTTTAACATCCTCAGTGGACAATCTATTGGCTCTCATGTCCTGCGTCACGACATCCAGCCATCGCTTCCTTGGGCGTCCGGGTGGTCTAACTCCAGGGACAGACATGTGAAGGCACTTTCTTCTAACATAGTTCTTAGGTCGGTTCATAACATGGCCATACCATCTCAGGCGAATATCTTCTCTTTACTGCTCTTTACATGGGAGTATATATAACGCATAAACATTTGAATGCTGCATAGCCCTTTCCCATGTCATAAAATGTACGACAGTATTATATCGTGCTATATAAATACTGTCGTATATTGTTAACTAGCATAGCTTTTGTATGTTTAAGGAATATATATATATATATATATATATATATATATATATATATATATATATATATTTATATATATATATATATATATATATATATATATATATATATATATATATATATATATATATATATATATATATATATATATATATATATATAACAAAGTGCCCGCCGACGTCTAGACGTCCGTCCGTCTTCCCGAAGTAACGAAGTGTCAAAAACATCTTTTTTTTTTTTGGTTTTGACGTTACTGTTGTTAGTTAGTCCTATAAAACCTAAAAAGAGACCTTTTTTCAGCCTCGCTGGAATTTTTGGCAATATATCAAATTTTGGAAAGTAATACATTTTCCATTATCTGTCTAGAATAAAGATTTTGTGTTTTCCTTAAAAAAAGGTCTAAAAAAACTATTTACAATTTTTATTTCATCGTCAAATCTATAAACTACTGAAAATATAATTGTAGTAGTGAGTAAACTACTGAAAATATAATTGTAGTAGTGAGTAAACTACTGAAAATATAATTGTAGTAGTGAGTAAACTACTGAAAATATAATTGTAGTAGTGAAAGGGACAAAAGATCTCATCCATATAATAGAGTGGGACAGGTATATACCACAGTGAATAACTTACCCAACAGCTAAAACAATTAAAAATCTTTTTCTCACGAACGAAAAAACCGAACAATGGGTAAATGAAGAAAAAAATCACTATGACAGTATACAGTTAGCAAACATTTGTATTATTAAAATTACATTTATATTTCATCACACGTAGTGTATGATGCTCTGGTGAGTAGTAGTGCGGCGTTTGGTTCCGCCACTTGTCGTCGTCACTCGGACTACAGGTCATCTCTAGCTACCCTGCTACAGGCTGAGGTAATGATAGACAGATTGCTTCAAGGACGTTTTGATGATGCCCAGCGTTGAGCTTCACAATTCATTAAAACCGCTTTTTATAGCTAGCTTGTTGTATAAAATACTTTAAGTTGATATAACTTTTGTATAAATGGAATTTAAGCCGGTGCTGAGGTTAGCCTGCACAAACGCACAGACAAACATGTAATAATTTAATAAATTATTGTTTTGTTTTCTATTACATTGATAAATGCTCCCAATAATATATTTTTTAATATATATGTATGTTCTATGTACAGATAGCATTCAGTTAAAACACTAGTTGTTACTAAACTAAACTTATGTCGCACATTGTATTAAACACCTGTTGTGTACGTAATGGTAATATTTGAGAGTTAGCTACAATTGTACTGACATTTTGACTGACACAAATATTTTGTTTTGTAACAAATATATTTAAGGTTAAATATATTTGTTTCATAGTATATATAGTAGTCATAGGTAATAGTTAGATGGGATATATATATATATATATATATATATATATATATATATATATATATATATATATATATATATATAATATATTATATATATATATATATATAAAAGATAGCTTCATTCAAGATAGATACATTGCGTGTTGAGTGGCGGAACTCAACACCGCGCTTCCTTTCTTAGTTACCAGAACGAGGAAAACGTGTGGGAACCGACCCCACGACCGTCGCGTTTACAGTCAGATACTATGCCGCTGCGCTACAACGTCAATACGTCTAACTAATATACTTTTTAAATATTTTTTTTCTTTATCTTTATATTATTTATATAATACATATATTTTTTATATATTTTTTCTCACGGGAAGGACAGAAATTAGTGATTTATCACTAACTTCCTTCCTTATCCACAAAATGTGAGTGACGCATTAGATACATACTAATTATTATCTATTAAATAAAAAAACTGTTATTTTAACTTAAAATTATTTAAATCAGTATTTGTACCTTTAATTTGTATGTCAACGTTATACCGCCCTCTAAATAAAGAAGGTGTACACACCTAAACTATAGACTTGGCCAAGTCTCTCAACCAACTGTATAGAACGAGGTTGCGATTGGTCTCAGATTAAAGAAAACTAAGGTTATAAGTTATTGTTAAACAAAAAAAAAACAATGCATATTATTTTTTGCTAAGCAAAAAAAAAATATGAAATAAAAAAATGTTTTGTATTTTTTGAAGTGTAAATTTTTTGTTTTTGCTATTGTAAGTATATAATAGGATTTGTCTGTTAATAAATGCTAATATTTTCACGGTTTTGGTTGTATAGTGTAATTTACATTTTACACATTAATATTACTTTAATTTAAAAAAAAAATTAATTATGCACAAATATTTAAAATATAAACACGATTAAAAACCTAACAGTGTTATATGTTGTAACAAAAAAAAATAAACTTAAAAATACTTAGCAAGTATTTTTTACTCATATAATATTTTTTCTTCACTTAGATTCGGTCAGTATTAAAAATGAGCATTTTCCTTAACAATAGCATAAAATATTATTGCAACGACTCGCATCGTTAAGTTCACAGTTGTCGTGGTCACGTAATTGAAGGTTCGTATCAAGGTTACCTAGATAATGGCTTTTGGTTTGAACCTGTCTTTTGACTATCAATAGATGGTTTATGAGATAACGGTATATAGTACATAATCCCTATAATTTTTTTTTATATTCACGCGGCGTTGAGTTCCGCTACTCTATATGAGGATATGTATGAAGAGGGTTAATGACGATGGACGAGGTGAAAGAGGTACGCAAATACAGAACAGAATACAATAAGGCGGCCTTATCGCTTAAAGCGATCTCTTCCAGGCAACCTTTGGATGTTGGAGTTGTATAAACACACCGACCACAGCGTTTGGCGGCCCGTTCCCCCTAGCTACTCCTGGCTACCCCCTCATATGAAATCGATCTAGCAGGATTATTGTGGACCCATTCTCGAAGTACTTGATTATGTTCTAGACCCTACGCGGTACGTAGCTCTGTGCAGAAAGCGGAGAACTAAATGTCTTGACCAGGGTCCTCAGCCTATCCTGCTGTAGGAAAGAATGTACGAGTATATCCACAACTATTCTATATATCTATCGTGAATGACATTGAACTATGTATGTAGGTTATTGTAAAAAACAAGCGATTGGAAATTTGCTTTGTGTTTTATATTTGCACAATATTATTACATTTATTGTAAATTATTAATAAAGTTAAAGTAAGAGGACCGTCGTGGCGCAAAGGCACAGCGTCTGTCTGTAAACGGAAACGCCACGGTTTATAGGTTCGATTCCCATGAGGGGGGAATGGATTAATTTCAATTTCTTCGCTCTGGCAACAAGGCAAAGCGCGGCGTTGTGTTCCGCCACTCAACACGCAATGCCTCAAAAACGCGGAAACCGGTGAACGGAGAGTCTTAACACTAGGTTCCTAGGTTCCTACGGTTCCCTCTACCTATCCTACCATGTGCGGGATACAGCGTGAAGCTATTATTATTATTATATTATTATTATTATATTATTATTATTATATTATTATTATTATATTATTAATCATTTATGTATTCATTGAGACTCAAGTGGTATATCTAGCAACAATTTTGCTTTCAAATTTATACTGTGTATAGCTATAGATGGAAACTAGCGTTAAGACACACCGCTCATCACTTTCCGCAATTTTATAACATATTGCGTAATGGCAATGTGTTAACTTTAACAACAATATCTTAATTAACCAAAGACCTTAAGACCCTTGGTCTAAACAATTGAAAGAGTGTGGCTCAAGACAAAGAGGGCTGGAACAGAGTAGTTTTGGAGGCTCGGGCCCATAAAGGGCTGATGATGATGCGTAATGGATGGCGATGCTCAACGCTGCATATAGTCGTAAAGTAGTTAAATGAAAACAGTTTAACATAATCATTCCCATGAATGGAAATCGAACCAATAACCATGGAATTGACAGTCACACGCTGTCCCACTGCACCACTATGACCTCATATCAGAAAGTAATTGCATCAACGTGCATTCTTAAAATTAGTCTCAGAAATATCAATTAACATATAAGCGAAATTAAATTTGCGAATTATTATTGTTATATTAAATATTCTGTATAGAGCGCAAATTAGACTACAGTGATTGTTTCTGTATCAATAACTTGACGCAAAAATGTAAATTCATTGTATGTACAGGTTTTTGGGGTGATTACTATATAGCGTATATACAAATCCAGCAGTTGACCGGAGTTCGATTCCCGAAAGATTGTTTTGTGTAAAATATACTAACTGCGTAGGATTTTGTGGTTAGGCCCGCACGCGACCCAAGCTACTTTGGTATACAGCGTGTTTTAATTTAATATTGTGAAAAATTAACTATTAATTTATATATGATAATTAGTGACGTAGCAACCTTGCATCATGAGGGAAACAGCGTGAAGATGATAAACGAGAATAAAAACCCATGGAGTTGTTATACTTTATGAAAGAATAAATAAAACAATAATATTAGCCACATGTCACACTCACATAAGCTAAATTCTCAACTTTAAAGTAATAAGCATGTAAATATATGCTTATTACTTTAAAGTTGAGAAGTAAGTAAGTATTGCGTAAGATTACTTCAGAAGACAGATTGTTTACAAATTAGGATTTAAAAAAAATGTCAAGGTTTTTTTTTTATAAACCGATTGACAAAAGTTGATATGTTGCTTTTATATCTTGTATGACTTACAGTGTCTGTTTTTAGTTTGATGATATAGGTACATTCGCATATGTATACTAGCGACCCGTTCGTGGCTTTGCCCACTTGATCAAAGATTTTCTCAGATTTATTTTACTATGTAATATGCATATATTGTATTTTTGATATATTTTGTTCATTCATGAATCCATTGAATAAAAACAAACTATTTAGTTTACAATTAAGTTACTAAAATAATTAAGGGAAGCTTAACCACTTAGTTACTTTTTTATTATATATATATATATATATATATATATATATATATATATATATATATATATATATATATATATATATATTAATAAAAGACTGCCACTAAAAATAAACTCCATGTGGTACACTTCTTTTTTTTCTGGCTTGACAAAATTAACGATGAATTTTATCCAACAAGATACCTGTTATAAATATGAATTACCCTCTCAGCGGATTTGAACTCATCACAAGATTATCGAATTCTTAAACACTACTTACTCCACCTCCATTATATTAAACCAAAAGTAGATATATTTTTAACTATTTTAACTATTTTTAATTTTAACTATTTTCTGTAATCTCTAACCCGCTGTATACAAATGTTTGGACTATACGTCACTTTTGACATTCAGTTTAGTTCACGTGTTCACAATTTACGATACAACCCCATTGGTCGTAGCAACCCCCGTTGGAAGGGATGCCCCACCTTCTATGTAATGTTTGATCAATATCTTTAATATTAGATAGTTATATATATGTATGTATGTATGTTTATGTAGTAGGTATGGTACGCATAGCCTTGGAACTTATTGTGCGGTTTTTGCAGTTTGTTGTATTTATAGATGTTTGGAATAAAAAGGCAGTTGTTTTTTACAATGGTGCAAGACAATATATTCCATTTTTACTTTTTGCCCAATTTTGAAACATTATATAATGAGTGATGGAACTCATCGCCGCGCTTAAGCCCACTCCCCCGAATGGAGATCGAACCCACAACCTGTGTACTGTCAGATGCTGTCATGCCATGCGGTCCATATCCATCGAACTACATGAAAACGGAATGTTTTTTTTAAATTTAAAGTGTGAGTGAGTCAGTCGCTCACAAATTGTGCTATAACATCACCAATTTATTCAAATTATTAGAATAATTTAGTCGATTATTATATTTTTATTATTATCCATAGCAACATTATGATTGTGGGGATTTTTTATATATGTAGTATTTATGTACATAATGACGTCTGTATATTTTACGTAAGCGTTTAAAACCAGTTGTAAAAATATTTTTTGTGTTTGTCTCCTTTGATTTGTGCTTAAAGAATATATTGTTTTTTTTTTCATTATATTTGAGTAGAATCAAGATGGTTCCTATTAAGAGATAAGGAAACTTGATCGCGGTGCAGTCAGAACGTAAGATAAGATCGAACGCGGTAGGTGTGGGTTCAAATTAAGCATTGTCCAGTTTTGTTTATTGGTACTAATATATACCTAATGAAAATAAAATAATTCATGAGATCCGTCGTGGCGCAGAGGCAAAGCGTCTATCTGTAGAAGCGATGGTTTGTAAGTTCGATTCCTATGAGCTAGAATGCATTATTTTAATTTTTTCGCAGTGGCAAAAAGATGCAAACCGCGATGCTTCAAAAGGTGGAAAGTGGGGATCGGATTAACTTAATACCAGGTTCTTTCAGCCTACGGTTGCCTCTGCCTACCCTACTAACTGCAATACAGCGTGACGCTATTAAAAAAAATATTTTCGTTTTTTAATGGAATGGACAGAATTTCCATTCCCACCTTGGCCCCACTTAACACAAATCTTGATGCTTATCACAAAAATAATGTGAAAAATTTAATATGCTCCCCGCCAATGCTATCAATTGCCTCAGCCGAGCATCGAACCAACAACACCATGGCAACGATCTCGTGTCTACAATGACGCTGTTATCGATTACAGAATTTGCATTTTATACCCCCCAAAACGTTGGAATTACAGTGCGATGTCAGATTGTGAATTTAATTACACCCAGCTATTATAGTTTAAGTCGTACTTTAGTATGAACGATGGGTTAAACTTCAACTTGTCATTTTAAACATGCAAATTTTGGTTTGTATTTTTAACTGTTACATACATATATATATATATATATATATATATATGTATATATATATATATATATATATATATATATATATATATATATATATATATATATATATATATATATATATATATATATATATATCTTAATAGTGCTGTCATGTATTTTATTTCTGAGAAACATCTGGAACATCGACTGGAACTGCCTACCGACAGTGGAATAGACAGACGCACATTTTAAGCTTATTTTATAACATAAGCTTTTAAATTATACCTTTTTGAGGAGAGGATACAAAATGGATGTACTAGTACAGTCTTTACTTATGATATTTCGAGCTTCGACTTGATATTTCGACTGACTCCGTCGCGTTGTGTGGAAAAACACTAAGGAAAAAACTAAGAACTCTCAATATTAATATTGTTTACGTCAGATTTGCCATTTTTTATTGATAAAGGAAAAAAATCCAGGTACTTTTGTATACAAAATAGAATTAGTTTATTTCCATTTTGGAAACATGAATCTGGTTATTTTAGATGTACGTACATGGTTAAACCCAGTGGCGATCAGAATAACGTGGTAGACCCCCAAAAACGTCATTTTCTTTAACAATTTGTTAATAATATTAAGAAATAAAGCACTTTATATAAATCTTTCTATCTCTACTATAATAAAACAAAATAAAATGTCTGAACAATGAACAATATACGAAATTATGCAAAAATATGTATAAACGCAAATAGAATATGAATCTGAGATTTTATATAATTTTTATCTGTCCTTTTGTCTGTTTGTATAAGCAAGTATAGTACTAGTCCAAATGGACTGTAACTAATAATAAAATATTGTCATAATAAAATAATAAATAATTTAATAATTAATAAGCTATTATTTCCACCATAAATATTTTACATAAGAGCTTTTCTTACTCTCGGATATCGAACCTACGATCATGGTTTGTACAAACACTAAAAACACAAGTTTACGCTTTCTCCCGCATAGCGAGATAGACAAAGTGTTAAGACACTCCATTCTCCACTTTCCGCCTTAAAATCTATGACATGATTACACTAAAAACAAAAAAATTGTAAATAATTGCATTATAAATTATGATGCATTTTATAACGGATGTAACGCTTTATAAGGCCGTGTGATATCGTACAATACTAAAAGCTAATAGGAATACATTAATAATAACAACTTGTTTTATTTATGCTATGCTATATATATATATATATATATATATATATATATATATATATATATATATATATATATATATATATATATATATATATATATATATATATATATATATATATATATGTATATATGTATGTATGTATGTATGTATGTATGTATGTATGTATGTATGTATGTATGTATGTATGTATGTATGTATGTATGTATGTATGTATGTATGTATGTATGTATGTATGTATGTATGTATGTATGTATGTATGTATGTATGTATGTATGTATGTATGTATGTATGTATGTATGTATGTATGTATGTATGTATGTATGTATGTATGTATGTATGTATGTATGTATGTATGTATATATATATATATATATATATATATATATATATATATATACTAATATTATAAAATTACAAAGTGTGTTTGTTTGTACGTAATAATGTCAGAAACAATTGGTTCAAATGGAAAATATATTATTATTTTTGAAGGATATTTATCGGGGGCGGCGAAGGACTATATTAAATCACGTTAATCTGAATATGTCATGCATCATACACAACCTTAAGTCTTAATCGTTTTTTTACCTGCAGGATTAAAGTCAGGAATAAAGGCAAGTCGATAATAAAAAAAATCAGCTTTCTAGCTATCACGGTTTATGAGAAACAGCCTGGTGACAAACAGACAGACAGCGGCGGCTAAGTAATAGGGCCCCGTTTATACCTTTGTGTTACGAGTTCGTAAAAAATTAAAATCATTTCTCCAAATTATTATATACATATTCGTATCCACACCTTTCGTACACTAGTAGTCGACTTTACTTTAGCCCCTATAAATTAAGTTTCTATATTCCACCTGTGAATCACATCAGTAGCGCTACCTTCCCACGACCGCGACCATTCAACGCACCGTAGGGATCAATGCGTAAATAAGCGTTCAGTGTAATTATTGTAAAACGATCAGGGGGATTTAATTAAAAAGCCTCATGCCTTTTCCTATATAGCATAGCAGGGTGATTCCCAAAAGATTGTAGTCCCCATGTCTCATGGCCGATGGCGGTCGAGGAGGAGCACCGTGAGGTTTATGTGGGTACCTAGGCTGGCCTACATCCGTCGTGCCCCACATAACCCGGTCAAGTCCCCACTGGGGGGTATCGGTAAAAATATATCCTCATGTCAATAACATAAGGATAAGCTGGGCAAGGAAAATATCGAGATTTTGTGTGTCGGGTAGCGGGACCCAACTCAACTGTATAATCATATCTTGTAGTTGAGATCGAACTCCTTAAGATCGAACTTATTAGTCTTAAGCATTGTAATAGCTGTACCATTGCACCACGATGACTTCTCAGATAGTTTTAATAGTTTTCATTTTCTTGTATCAAAAACAATGCGTGGAGAACGGAGTGTTTAATTTTTCTCTCTACTCCCACCTCTCTTTATATGGTCAATGAGTTACGCTTAACAGCAAGTGCATTTCATTGATATATAGTAGTAAAGTTGTCTGTTCCCTTATAATAGTTGTCAATTCTTTAATATTTTACTAATCTTTTGTCTGTAAAGATAATCATATTTACTGTTATTGTTGGCATTCGCTATGAATTGGTGAAGTGTAGTTTTACAGAGTTAGAGTTAGAACGAGTTAGAGTTAGAACGAGCTGAGGTGGCTTGGGCATTTCGAGAGGACGAATGATGAAAGAAAGTTACAAAAGTGATGATACAGGAGGTCACGTAAAGAACATGAGGTCCTCAGAGGGTATGTATGAAGAGGTTGATGATAGTAGACGAGGCGAAGCAGGCATACTCTTACCAGCCCACCAGGGATAAAACTTGACGCTAAAAAAACAAATTTTGCGTAAAAATCGATATAGTGCAAGTCAGTGATTGTACAGACTATAATTACTGGAGAAATATTCAAAATAACTCTAAGCTTTTCAAAGCATTGTAACCGTTGAATACTGGAGATTCATGGAAAATAAAAAAGCACTATTTTAAATACAACAGCCTCAACCAAGCCAACTAGGCAATTTACATAAAAACAGTAATATTAAAAGTTTTTTTTGACCATAATAAATCGAGCACCTTGCCTGTTGGCCTTACACATGTGCTATACCGTTTTCGATGCAATGGTCCGTGAAATTTAATCGGTTGTCAGGTGGCGATAGACGCGATCATGTATGACTGCGGGGTCACGGCAGCTGGGTCACAGGTTCGATTATTACTCACATAAATCTAATTTTTTTTTTTGATGAATATGCTTTTTCTTGATAAACCTGTATCTATCTATCTATTTATATTGCAACTTTTATATTATTTTATTATATTGTATAAGATATAGATGTATAAGATATATATATATATATATATATATATATATATATATATATATATATATATATATATATATATATATATATATATATATATATATATATATATATATATATATATATATATATATATATATATATATATATATATATATATATATCTTGCCCTCTAATTTGCTTTCATATTATTATTTAAATAAGTAAGATTCGATGGCAACACAATGTTCTTGTAGCATCCTTATATCCTTGCTAGGATTATCAGGATAGCAAGTCAACATTTTAAATTACATATTTTTGTTAAAAATACAAAATTTTTCTTAAGCTTCACGCTTAATTTTTCTTAAGCTTCGCGCATCTAGTCATTTAGAGAGAACACGAGTGAGACGAGACACGCTTTGTTTTTGAATTGTGGCCGAATTCAACGCTGCAATTACTTTTTTTGCTTGTTCTTATTGAAATTATCTAAATGCCTACAAATCTGTAATGTGTAGCTGCGGCGTGTGAATGGCGGACCTTAACAGCGCGTTGCAACCAAAGCGACTAAGATAAAAATAATTTAAAATATTAGCAGTATCCTGGAGTGGAGTTGAACCCACTACATAGATTACTACTATACAGAACAATAGCACATACAACATACAAAAACATAGAGGTAAAAAACATAGATGCTTCGCATTATGATTGTACTAATATTATAACATCTAATAATCGATCGATCGATCGAACATCTAACATCGATAATTAATAAGTGACCAATTGAACCAAAATGATGACCAATGTATGCTGGTGAGTAAAAAATAATAAATAATAAATAATTTGCCGCCATAGTAGCTCATTTCAAAAATATTATAATTATAAATTTATACAAAAACAATAAAATAGATCGGCAGCTTTATGAAAGAATTTCAGAGATTCAATATATAAAATCGTATACATCGATTATGTATGGACTGGATTTATTATTTTTTTTATATGGCCAGTATAATAAGAAATTTTTCACTCGAGGCATTGCGTGGTGTGTGGTGGATACCAACGCTGAACTTCAACCGTGACAAGTGACACTTCTTTGCGCATGCGCATGAGGTTAAGATTCTTACAGAATTAACGCAATTGTGTAACCCGAACGATGTGGGAGGTTTTTGTAGTGGCGAAGTGTCCATATAACACGATTCCCAGTGGCTTTTGTTAATCTTATAAATACATTCGTAAATATTAAATAACGATTAATTAAATTAAATTTGTAATTTGTAAAAATTTTCGACACTTTTATTATTTTAATTACAATGAAATTCCTAGGGTATCTTCGTTTTTGTCTCCCTCGAAATCTCTGAAATCTAAAGCTTTAAATTAGAATATATATAAACGATATTCAAAAATTACTTTGCCAAAGGAGTTTCACTTCTGATATGTGCACTTTGTACGCACGCAATATATTTAAATATAGATCTGGTTGTAGAAGAACCCACTCCCATTCCCAAACTCCCAAAAGTTTCTAACCGCATATCCATAGTATGTTATACTAGATTTATTAATTTTCTCCATTAAACAAGAATGTGGCTAACTTCAATTTGTCACTGTCGACATCTGAAGGCTCAATGAGGCCACATATTCTATGACATACCTACATGTTAGGGTTGCAACAGCCCCATTGGTCAACAATTTACCCCAAACCGCCAATATTTTTCGTGAAAACCAAGAAAAGACAAATATATCTGTCTCCCTCTAACGTATAGACGGTCACGCTTGCTGGCTCCCTCGCGCCAGGGTAGAACGAGGATACGCCGTCAGTGCCTTCTGAGTGTATTATATACGCGGACGTTTTTGTTTTTTTAAATATATTATTGTTATAATTAATATTATAATATGATATAATAATTTAACTAAAAATTTAGTTTTGAATTACTAAAATTTTGAGTGACGCTTTGAGTGAAAAATTGAGTTAGTTGTTCACTAAACCAAAGAAACTAGAGTAAAAACTATTGTAAGCTTTTAATTATGTGTTCGGATTCCGCTTTGGATGTTACGTAAATGGCGTAAGAAAATGCTTTTTTGATTGAACGAAAAAAAATGGAATTTTCGTGGCAAATGGAGGACGCTGGGAGCCAAGACAGTAACGGACGTACGAATAGAAACCAAAGTAGAGGTAATTTTTTTCTTAGCTTTTTTACATTCTACGCCTGGAACTAAAAATCGATGATCACAATGCGCCTTTGTTCTGCTTTGGCCAGTTGAAGAAAAATGCCTACGATTTGAATTTACGATTTTGTGGTATATTCTTGGCTTAGATGAAAGTTTTTTGCATTTGGTGTTTGTCATTTATTTTATGTTGCTTTTTTTTAAAACACACGCTGTATCCCGCATATGTTCATACGCCTTAGTGGGAACCGAACCCACAACCGCTAACTACACAATGTGCCGCTGTACCACGACATCTTCCAACAGCCTTGATTTTCATCAGTAATTTCGTTTGTGTACCAATATATCATAAAATAATATTATTAGACGTCAATTATTTTGCGTTTTGATATAATACTGCACTATGTACATATTTAAGTGAATTTTAAACATATTGTTTAGTTTTAATTACGGTTTCTCACGCGTGTTAAAATAGAAATAACTAAGAGCTGTAGGTATATGACACTTGACACATTCTATAAGTCCAAAACTAGTCTTAAACGCAGATATATTGAATTACGTGGATACAATTAACGTGATGTAATTAATATAACTTATAGCTAGCTTATTTTGATAAATATTATTCATTATAATTAGAAACTAAGGAAACTCTTCAAGAAACAATAGCTTCACGCTATTCCCCGCTTATAGCAAGGTCGATAAAGGGAAAGTTGAGTGTAGTGTTAAGACACTCTGTTCTCCACTCTCCGCTCAATTTTGGAGTGGCGTTCTGAGTGGCGGACCTAAACGCCGCGCTTTGCTTTCAGAGCGAGAAATTAATAATTATTTCTGCTTAAGTGGGAATCGAACCCACAACTGTTGTGTCGTTTTTGATTGTGCAATGAAGCATATGCCAAAAATTTTAGAAGAACTGAATAATTTAAAGAAAGTTAATATTTTGGTTTGTTTTTCATAAAAAAGTGACATATAGAGAGAGAGAGAGAGTGAGAGAGATAAACCACGACTCAAATTAATAATAAAAGATTAAGTTAAGATTTTTTATACCTTAACATTATAAAATATATAATAGTATAAGTCAAATCTAAATACATAGGTATTTAATCATTTATTTATTTTGTTTGTTTATCCTGAAAGTAATAAATTAGATGCTTAATGCAAAATTTATAAAATAAACGAAATTTCAGTATCAATCAGTTAATAATAAAAAATAAAAATAGAAAAAAATAATAACATATACATACATATATACATATATACATACATACATACATACATATATACATACATACATACATACATATATACATACATACATACATACATACATACATACATACATACATACATACATACATACATACATATATACATACATACATACATACATACATACATACATACATACATACATACATACATACATACATACATACATACATACATACATACATACATACATACATACATACATACATACATACAAACTAACATACATACATATATATTATTATTCTTGTATTAGATACCAATCGAAGTGGTCAAACGCGTCGCCGCAAATGGAGCGGCAAAATACGGTTTAAAGGCCTTAATAAGCTCAAGTTGATATTTAAACATGATACTCTATGTCCAAGGCTTGTACTAAAATTAGTCATACGAAAGAAAAAATTAAACGCATTAATTGCTTATTATTCTATTTATATAATAAATAAATAAATATATGTGTTATTGTTTTGTAGATGATAACAAATCAAAAAACTTTTTAGCGTTTGATATGAAAAAAAAAAATTAAAACGATAAACCGAGTGAATGCTGTGAGACATAGGTATTAATGTTAATTAAAAAAATCAAACTATATATGGAACTGTTGTGATAAAACGCAACGAATATACTTGCCAGTGGCGAATAGTGTGTTTTATATAAAGGTAAGCCTGCGTTGAAAAAGAACAATAACAAAAATAAATTCATTCAGAATAAAAAATATTTTGCTTAGTTTACATGAAATCAAATTCATTTATTATTAGTTAATAATCAACTGTTACTTGTATATTATTTATAAGATTTAGAAATCGTGTTATATGAACACTTCGCCACTGATACTTACATATAAATCTCCTTTTCCACTAGAAATGGTATATATATGTGCCAGCGTACGGTAAACGTAATTTTTCATATAAATCTTGATCCTATGGAATTCCAGAATAAAACTAGTATATAAATTATGTTACTCCCCAATCTCCTCTATTTAACAGTAATCGGTGCAAACAGAAAGACAGACAGACACTTTTTTAAAATCACTGCACTGTGGTCACAAATCACAAAACAGACACACACACACATATATATATATATATATATATATATATATATATATATATATATATATATATATATATATATATATATATATATATATATATATATATAATATATATATATATATATATATATATATATATATATATATATATATATATATATATATATATATATATATATATATATATATATATATATATATATATATATATATATATAATATATCAGTATATAAAGTATATGTTAATTTTTATTTAGTATAATACATTTATCTTAATATCTATTTGTTATATATCACTATTAGCTTAGATTGATATTAAACGGTCGCAATGTGCATTATCCCGTATCTCATAAGATAAAATTCCTATCGTCAAAGGGTGTCTGTCAGAAATAGCTAGCACTTTGATTGTTGTTATAATAAAACTTGTATATCTTTTATATATATATTAGCTTGGTGTGCAATAAAGCATATCTATCTATATATCTATTTGCTTATACATGGACGTACCTATATATATATATATATATATATATATATATATATATATATATATATATATATATATATATATATATATATATATATATATATATATATATATATATATATATATATATATATATATCTATCTATAGATCTATTTGCTTATATATATATACGTCCAGATTTAACTAAGCTTAACTTCGGCTTCGGCTTTACATACGATACTTTTTTAACTGAAGTTAGCTTAACTGAAGAGTTCCCACTACATCCAAATCAATGCACGGCTATTTATTGGTTTGGATTCGATTCGCGGCCACTCAAAACACAATGTTTTATGTACAGGCAGAAAGTAGAGATCTTTCTACACATCCCTCATAGCGGTGTACTGGTTAGGCTGAGTGTCTCATCACTATGATTCTAAAATATGTTTTTTTTTTTTTTGAAACAAAATAAAAAAGCTGATTCAAAGAAAATTTATTTTGTAGGAGATAAACCTTTATATAATTGCTTTGTTATTTTCAAATATCTATATATATATACGTATATTTGTCTGCCTGTTTGTCAAGATCGCAGAATCTTTATGTTAGAAACGAGTAGAGATGAAAACTGATATGAATATAAAATACAGTCTCTTGGAGCATAGAAAAATTTAATATCTAGACATTAGTATGAAATACTCCTTGTAGACCTTCTGAAATTGATATAGGACCATCTGTCGAGTCTGAGTCCGACTCGCACTTGACCGTTTTTTGTATAATAACAGTCAAAACCATACGCGACGCGATGGTGCGCCGCAAACATTCCAATTTGCGTCACAGATAGTAAAGTATCTGTGACAATAGCAATTAAGCTATCTGTCCGTTTCAAATTTCCGATTTTGAATGTAATTATTTTT
Source organism: Dione juno (assembly GCA_037127375.1). Lineage (NCBI taxonomy): Eukaryota > Metazoa > Arthropoda > Insecta > Lepidoptera > Nymphalidae > Dione > Dione juno. The sequence goes on along the minus strand of JAXRJS010000103.1, from coordinate 1,597,406 downwards.
AATATTTAAACTAAAAGTTATTATAAGTTGATTCAAATTTTAGTTTCTTTATATATAAAATCTAAGGCGGGCTTCGCTCGTTAACCCCAGATCGCTTCGCTCGCGTTATAATAAAAATGTTTTAATATTTCAAGGGCAACCTGAGTAAAAAAAAAATTATATATGATAGAAACATAAAATAAATAATCGTAAAAAAAATCGACATACTTAGATAAACCTACTTCAAGTCCCGCTACGTTCCAATACATATACGCTTTTTCCTGTTAAATATGAGTTATAAAAAAATATACAGACAATTTTTATACTTCAACTACGGAGACAATAAAAAAAATCATAGCAAAGATTTGAAAAAAAAAAAAGTTTCTTTACTGTCAAAGTGTTATAAAACATTAAAATCAACATGTGAGTTAGGCCACTTTGTCTTAAATAGCTCGATATAAATACGTATTAACTAAATGCCTAGTTTACTTGATTAATTAGTAGGTAATCATTGATGATTGGGGCTGTCCTGGCGCAGCGGTAGAGCTTCTGATTAGAAACGCCATGGATAGGTTCTATATCTATGCTTTTTACGCGACCTGTATACAGTATATCTTTGACACTGTGTTCTCGAAGGTACACACAATGGCTTATTTTAAAAATTGGATGGAAAGCGGAGAACGGAGTGCTTTAACACTAGGAGCCCTCTGCGAACACTGCTATATCAAAAAATGCCTTATAGTAAGGTCTTCCTTATTATACAGTGGCTCGAAGACTGGCTTTGGCTAGTATGTCGCTTATCGCAGATTGCTTTTTATTTTATTCAACAGAAACCGAACAATACATATAGTATTATTATTTATATTCTTTGTCTTAAGTATATTACATAGCTATGAAAGAGATTCATTTCGTTCTTTGAAACATCAAATTTATATAATAAACTTATATTATTAAGTTATTGACAAACGTAGTCCTAATATTATATAATAATATAATAATAAACACTCCGGTTTTAACTCTCCGTCCAAATTCGAGATATTGTGTGAATGTGAATGATGGACACAAACACAAAAATTTGCCTCGAGTGGGGATCGAACCCACAATCCTCGTACAATCAGACTGACTCACTATACCACGATAGTGTCTTAAAATATAAAATAAAGGCTTCGATAAATATCGATAAATATACGTTTTATTTCTTGCTTCTACAAAGTGAAAGTATCAATAAATGTTTAGTGTTATACGTAATTTAGTTAATAATTATATTAAGTTCAGATATTCAATAAAAATTATATTCTTATGTTTAGTCCTCCCCTAAAGATGCCTATGTATGTATGTCTATCCTGAGCTACCTACATCTCTCTAGTCAGGATTGCTGTTCGCCTGAGGTCGTCTTCCCAGCGAACCAGTGGTTTCCTCCGGCTTATTTTCCCGGAGGGCGGTTCCATGATGTCACTCGCGCGTATCACCTCTGCTCTGTAGATCTTGGCCTGTCCACTTCCATTTGAATTGGAGGGTCAGTCGTTTTCCTTATTTTTGTATGTCTGACTATTCTCTTCATTGAGCATACTGCTCTAGTCTCTCTCTCTTCTAGTCCCCTCTTGACAGGTATCGATTTATTTGCAGCTTTTGTGGTAAACTTCCACGTCTGGCAGCCATATCACAGACATGGCAGGAGACTAGAGTTCATAACTTTTGGGTCGATGTCTGTCGGCATTCATTTTTGAAAATTTTATTTTGGCATCCTGTATATTGTCTATGTTACTTGTACCCTTCTTTGAATTTCTAAGGAATCGTTGATTTTATCAAAACTTATTAGTTTTTCTAGATAGATCCATTTTTCAACTTGTTCAAATGGTTCTTAGTTGATTATTATGGGTCTCTTCCAGCTTTATTATGGGTTGTTATATTGACTATGGTTAACTTTGTCTCCAGTTCCACCTTGAAACTGACTTGGTTTAGAGACTAGTATGAGCAGCATGCCGATCGACTCTGACAGAAGCATTTAAAACATATGCAAGTCTAAATGAACAGAAAGTGTCGAACTACGTCTCCATTTGTTTACATTATAAAAATTTCCACACAATAGTCAGTATCTGTTCATATGCGCATACGCACGTAAAGAATCGTAATTATCATTATTGTACGCAATTATATCTCGCGTGTTTATAATGTATTATAGTCTTTATAAGATATTGTACCACAAGATGCTTTGCTGTCTACAAAATATGTAGTATATAAAATTCTTTATTTAATTTTTATATTCACACTTTATCCCGTTAAGGCACTCCTTCCCCGCTTTCCATCTCCAGGTAATCGTATTGAGTGGCAGAACTCCACTACGCGCCTTACCTTATTACCAGAGCGAAGGTAATAAAAAGGTGTCATTCTCCCCGAATGGGAATCCAACCCACAACCGTTGCGTTTATAGTCAGACGCTGTGTCGCTACGACACGGCGGTCCAAATTCTTTTAATTACTAAAAGTACCTAATGTATGGCACATAATACATACTAAGTACCCACAGTATCTCTGACCGACGGTTACAGTGGGTTATATAGAAATGATGTATATGTAGTAATATATCCATATATTTGTATATACATGTCCAATACAAAACATATTAAATTCGTACCAGTAGTTGCTGAGATTAGTGCGCTTAACCAAACAAATTATTAATCTATATAATATAAGACTAATAAATACTAACAAGATATTATAATATATATTATGCAGTTCAAGATGGCTGTTAAATCACATCTAAGTAAGAGAAATATCTCTAAAGTACATTTGTTTTTAGTTGTATGCTTAGAGAAGGTAGTATTAAAATGTTACATTCTCCACTTTCTGCTTTTGCATTCTCCACTTTCTACTTTTAGGTAGAGTGGTGAAACCTATGATGTGAACTTGTCATACAAGAACGGAGAAAATAATAATTCATTTCTCCATGTGGGCATCGAACTCACAACTACCTAGGTACCTAGATCATAATACATATCAGAATTTGACTTAGGGACCCAGTGCAGATGTCAAGCCAATAAGCCAACATGTGCATTAGGTCATTTTTTTTATTGTTACGGCTAGTAATTTCTGATTTTTCTTAAGAACTACTCAAGAACTACTATGAAAAAAATGTTAATATATAAAACAACTCTATAGTCTAGTATGTTTTATAGATGATCTTATTATACAAATTTAATTTTTTTTTGTTATATTTTTATATTTATTTACCTTGTCCACCTCGAACCTGCTACCATCGCATGCTATTAGGTAGGTAAACATATCATACCTACAGCTTACCCACAGTTTACGCTGTCAACAAATCACGCGGTTGACTGAGCAAACACATTATACACCCCATTCTAATAGCCCCATATCGCTAATTCGTGATCGCGCTCATGTGAAACTACCCTTAGCTATTGAAGCGTGAAAATACATCTGCCCCCGAAACGGTGTTCGAATCCCGCTGCGTTCAAATTTTTATGTTTTTTTTAAGTCATTTTTCTATCCTTAGTGTGGATTAACACTTTAAAAAACATCAAAATATATGAGACATATTATGTTATTTCTTACGGCTTAAGGTGTCTCCATTTCAAATTTCGTCAATAGTAGTTTTTGAGTTTATTCTATACAAACAAACATACAAATCGGACAGAGTTGTCTCTTTATAATATTAGTATAGATGATCTAGCTTTTTTTAAAATAAGTGGTTGTCAAAACATTTACACAACGTTCTTAGAATGTGAAGCAGAGCTTAGCTTAGCTGGTCTTGGAAACCAGATAGGGTAAACCACTTTCGGTACCACTTTAATAAAGTCTCATTAAGAAAAAAATTGATACCGCTGATGGACAGCGTCTTCCTGTAAGCGAGACGGTTTGTGGGTTCGATTCTCCCTCGGGGAGAATGAATTATTTTCGTTTTCCTTGCTGTGGCAACAAGGCAAATGGCGGGGTTGAGTTCCGCCACTCAACACGCAATACCTCGAGAGGCGGAAAGTGGGGAACGGAGTGTCGTAATACTATGTTCTTTCTGCCTACGGTTTCCTCTGCCTACCCTGCTGTGTGTGGAATACAGCGTGACGCTAAAAAAAACATAAAATCGGTCGGAGAGTGATTTGAACCCACGTCTTTAAGTCCAGGTGCCCAACAACTTAAATCAATTATAACAACCGTATAAGATTTTCGACTTAGCTTGATAAGATCATAGTCAGAGTGCTACACGTTCAAATTTTTATACATTATCTAAAAATACTTTTCATTTATATACTTTACACGTATTTCCAGTTATTGAATATAAGAGACCTATTTAATTTGGATATTCACATTTTTCTCTAGTGATAAGTTACTCCGTCCACTTTTCTCTTATTGCTAGACGATAAAATCGTATATTAAAAGTTCAATAATGACAGTGATACACGTTAGTGATATTATTTAAAAGTGATATATCACTGTATCATAATCTCTACTTCTTCAACTACACATACTTACCTACTACAACAGAATAAGCAAAGAGCGAGTAGTGTCAAATTATTTTTTTCTCCGCTTTCTATAGCTTTCATTTAATTTGACATATTGCATGGTGAGTGGAATATACCCCGCACCTTGTCATACCATACAGAGCAGAGTAATGATTGAACTCCCACAAACGAAACACTCTGTATATAAAACCTGTCATCAAAAATCGAACCTGCAACCGTAGCTTTAATAGCGTTACGCAAAAGCTATAAAATTATCTAACTATACATAATTTCAGTACAACTTGATCTCATATTGTGGCATCTTCAGGCGTTCACCTGACTTTCTCTTGCATACTTCAGCTATATGTTACAGTTCAACATAGAATTTGTATAGTTTGTGTTTTGCCCATTTTTGTTGTCTATTGTACAAAAAAACTATTGTACAAAAGAACCTATTTTGTTAAATAGCTTATTAAGTTTATATTTTTAATGTGTGTGTATTAATGTGTATGTGATATTGATATTGTTATTTAATATGTTAAATAACATATTAATATAAAAGTGTTATTAAATAATTTCTCTGAAGCGATTTAAACTCAAACCACCACTGTGTTGATCCAATTTTAAAATTATCTAGCTTAAGATAAATCAATTTTTTTCTTATCCTTGGTAAGGATAACGGTATTCAATTATTTTATTCACAGAAACAAAATAAATAGATTCGTGTTTCTGATACATATGAGTTATTATTAGAATTGGAAATTATACTATTTGGCTTCTAAGCATGTTTGTATGTTTGTTGTCCTTGGAGTAAAAACTCCTGGCCGCCCAAGGAAGCAATGGCTGGACGTCGTGATGCAGGACATGAGAGCCAATGGACAAACCACTGAGGATGCTCAAGACCGTGCAAAGTGGAGTCGATCAAATAGGAAAGCAGACCCTGGGAAAAGGCCAGGAAAATGCTAAGTAGAAGGAGAGAGCAGTCTTATCCAATCCGATTTCATCATAATCGGCTTAGTAGTTTTTGAGGGTATCGATGATTTCTGGAAGGGAACTTATCTTTGTTTAATTACATGTATAATATAATTGACATAAGTATATAATGAATAGTTATATTTATATTTATAGTTAGAAGTATAATTTCAATATAAACAGCCCTATTTTCACGTATTGACCGCAACATTTTCTTTCTGACGCTCATGACGCAAGTATATGTAACAAACGTAACTGTAGTTTCTAGCGTTCACTATCTACACACTCGTAGCACGCGCGCGCGCATCATTTAATATATTTTCTATTATGAAAGATTATTAATTATAGTATAATTTTTTTTATGTATTATAAATTTTGATGTAGCATTTATTTCTATTGTAAAGAGACAGAACGGTTAAGTTAAATCATTTATGTGTTTTTATGTATTCGGTATTTAGGTAAGTGATGTGTGTCATGTTTTTTTTTTAAATATTAATTCCGGCTTCGCCCTCGTGGTCGTGTGGAAATAAGTAATAATGGTCACAGGTATGGTAATAATAATACTCTAAGTGCCCCAAAGTAATTCTGAACGCAAACAGAGTAAGTTAAATCGAAATTATGAATGTGATGTAATAAGCCTATACATTCCACAGTAAATAGATTATTCAATAGTTCATAAAGTGTAACAAAAGTTATCGAGATTAGCGCCTTTAACCGAACTTGTTTTGGAATAATAAATGGATAAATAACAAAATAACCTTTTATTCAGATAAACTTACGCTTAGTATTTACAAATTTAGGTTATATATATATATATATATATATATATATATATATATATATATATATATATATATATATATATATATATATATATATATATACTACTGGATGTTTCTGTCTCTCGGTTATCTGTTTGCCCATTGTTTACTTTAGCACATTGTTTTGTATAAGCAGAGCCTAACCAAGTCACCGGATCATATCCGGTAAAACAATGTGGTGAAAATAAATTTTAATATATACTTTATTATTGTCATCTAAATCACTTTTTAACATATTCTAAAGCATCTCTCGATTTCGCAGTGTAAGTACATCACTACTGTCCTTTCACTGTCATGTTTTTAAACATTGCTTGTTAGCGGACGTAACTAAACACAGCACTCATAATTATAATATAGCCTCGATCAAGAATCAAATTCATAACCATCGTACAAGTAAATATTTTTACAACTGCGCCATAATAGCGTCCAAATGTAACATTTTTATTTTAAAATACAACACGAACTCAATTATTTATTACTTTTTAATTATAGCGTTGCGTGTTTTTTGCCGAATTCTTTATGCAGTGTCTTTATTGGAACGTGTTTATTCTACTTTTTTGTAATAATATAAAGGAAAGTTATATTATAGGCTAAGAAACATATTAGATGCAAATAGTTTGAAAAATAAGAATTAATTTGAATAAATATTATAATAATATAACCTTAAGAGTAGTGACACGTGTGACAGTACCGGACTGTACACGAGACAGTTGTCAGTTCAATTCCTCTTGTGATGATACAAAGAACGACGTTAAAAAAGTTTTGTATGCTATCGTTACACATTAGCTTTCATTGCAGGTACAGTGTGGTACATACATAGAAATGATTGAAATACAGCCTAAAATTACATAATGCACATAGTGTAAGATTATAGCCTATAGCCTTCCTCAATAAATGGACTATCCCACACAAAAATATATTTCAATTTGAGCCTTTTGTTCTCGAGATTAGCACGTTCAACAAAGCAAAGATCCTTTGAAATCATTAACTATCGGTTTCAAATAATATATCTATGATATTGTTACAGGTCCGGGACTTATTGACGAGTTGGAGGCATGCATGGCCTCTGTCGGCGAAGGATGCTATCCGCCGCAACCCATCGATGCACGATGTATTGGGTGAGTTACTTAAAGCTTGGGCATTTTAGTTTCATATATTTAAATAGTTTACTAGTAAGTTTAACTGTGGCTTTTCCAAATTAGAGAAGAAATATATTAACTCCATAGCTTAGATCTTCAATTTCTCTGAATTTCTTTTCAATCCTAGTTCTAAAAAATATATTTTATGAGTGAATATTTTTTTCTGTCACAAAGATTATGAACAAAATACATGTTATAAATATACAAATATATTATAGATATTAAATGGTTTAAGTTGATAAATAGCATATATTTTTATAATTTACATTAAACACAGGAACTTGAATATATAATTTTTTTTATTAAGAATATTTGTTTGAGATTTAGAGCTTTAGCAGGCTGACAAATATAAACTATATCCTTCTACCCAGGGGCCACCAACTACCAGAAAGTCCACCAGATTCGGGCTCAGAAAACCCATACAGCCCAGACACTCAAGTTTCCCATACAATTGCCGTATCACAAACCGTATTAGGAACTGACTACATGTTAGTCCCGGACCATATCACATCACACGAGCTACTACAACAAAATGGCGACTATATTTACGAGGAGTTGAAAACAGATAGTATTAACCATGAAGTCTTGAGAAGTAATCTCAACGATGTAGTAGTATTACCCCAAGACCCTAGTATTGTAGAATTAGGTTTAAGATCAGTTCGTCATGATATGGGCCTATCGGATCCTATTTCGTACCAAAACCGGTACAATCAAATGAGAGTGGATCTACCAGATTTGGAGCAGGGGATGATTAACCCACAATTGGTGGCATTGGGACACGATACATTGACACCAGTGTACACAAATCTCCAGGAACCCAGCACCAAGAAAAGGAAACACTCTCAAGATATTAATTCACAAGTTAAATGTGAGCCAGGTAATTTTTTTTATGGAATAGTGCTCTATAATATGTGTATATTAGTAGGATTTAGGATAGGATTTAGGATATAGTGAAAATAATATTAGAAACATTATTTTGGTTCAAACATATAACAGGTTAATTATTATATAAATGTTTATTATGTGTGAAGTCTAAACCAGCCACTTTTCAATCGAAAATTAGCTATAAACTAGCAATTGCCCTTAATCCAAAAGATCCCACAATGTCAAATACAAAATGGAAAAATATTTCTAGCGGCCTTATCACCAGAAAGTGTAGTCCGCCCCCCACCTTCAGTAGACGGATCAGAGGCGGGAGACGATACTCCTCTGCAGTGCATCAGATTTGGACCCTTCCAGCAAAACACTTGGCATTCCTTATATGATTGTAATTTGAAGCCGATGTGAGTAATATTATTATGTAATATATTGTTATTACTGCCATAAGCAGGGGCAGTAGGTTATATAATTCTACTAAAAACTATTATATCGGACAAAGTTATGCTTTTTTTATTTAGTATCAAAGTATTAGTCCACGCTGAGTAAAGAAAAATACTTTTTAGAAAATACTTAAAAATTTTAAAGTGACGCGAACCGTTTCCAGTATTGCCCAGAGTCCCGGGTTTAAATCCCGTTACGTTCAAAAGTATACCTTTCAGTTACCTTATACTTAGGTACTATGCATACATGCCATTGCATGCTACTGTTCTTTATTTTATTGTTTTTATTTATTCATTTATTTATATTTGTAATGAAGGTATGTACGTATATATGTATGTATGTATGTATGTATCGTATGTATGTATGTATGTATGTATGTATGTATTGTATCGTAGGTATGTATATATGTATGTGTGTGGGTGTGTGTGGGGTGTGTGGGTGTGTGTGTGTGTGTGTGTGGTGTGTCCGGGATTAAGTGGTATATTGTTTACTTATTATGTTAATTATTCTATTAATTATTAAATATTACACCCTAACCCTAATTGCTTTTTCTTTAGCCTGCCTGGTTGCCTGGCAGAGATTGCTACTTGAGCAATAAGGCCGCCTGTTGTACATATACTTTTTTATTTTTTATATTTATTTTTTGTATGTTTTTTGGGTGTGAGTGAGTGAGTTATTATTATTATTATTAATACTATCTTTATACCTATGGAAGTAATCATATTTTAGACCAACACCATCCTACATAGTGGGTGCTGATAAAGGTTTCAATTTCTCGCAAATCGACGAGGCGTTTGTTTGCCAAAAGAAAAACCATTTCCAAGTCACGTGCCAGATCCAGATCCAAGGGGAGGCGCATTACGTGAAGACCAATGATGGGTTTAAGAAGATTAATAACTTCTGTATACACTTCTATGGAGTAAAGGTATGTTCGTTTCTTTTGGCTAATGAAATGCTCTTGCGGATAATAATTACTAGTTTTAAATAAATCTGATGCGACTACGCGACGGTTGTGTGTTCGATTTCACGAACAGCGGGAAGCTTAACACTAGTTTCAATCTGTCTATCCTGCTATATGCGGGATACAGCGTGAAGCTCAAGAAAAATCAGTGGTAATGCATAATACACATTGTATGTACATATGCATGTCAATATACGTTTCATAATTATTTTTTTTGCATTACAAGACTTGGACTTAAAGTCGGGAATCAAAAATAAACGAACGCTGATGATTTTTTCACTGAAACAATTATTTACTAATTTTACCCGTATTTAACTTACTATTATTTAAGGGGCCAATTTCTACCATGTAAGGAGATTTATTAACAACGATTCTTATTAAATTAAGTAAAATATATTTTATATTTATCAAATTTCTTTGCTTTATATTTGTACGCTTATATTTCAGGCAGAAGATCCAAGCCAAGAAGTAAGAATTGAGCAGAGTCAGTCAGACAGGACCAAGAAGCCGTTTCATCCTGTGCCGTAAGTTGTCATTTAATTAACTTTGTAAATTTTGATTATGTTTAAAATAAGCCTGATCCAGAATTATCTGCTGCCTTGTGCCATGAGTGCTGTCCAAGACACAATAACTTAATTTGTCAGGGATTGTGGTATTTATAGACCATTTCTATTTCTTTATAACCGATTCTATCATTCTCTGAGCTCAACTTGCTACTCAAAAGTCCTTCAAAGTCTAAGTCAAATATTTTTTTTCTAAAGAAGAAGATGCACAGTATGCTTCGGTTTATTAACGTCAATTAATTTACCACCGGTTTACTGAAATTAATGTATCAGACATGAGAATAACTGATGCAAGAAACTTAGCGAGACTATTTTTTAATTCGGTCATTTCCATATTTATAATTATTTGTTCGTGTCAATTATACCTTTGAAATAGACTGGTATCTCATTTTTCGAGTATCTCATTCCCAAGATGTATTATCATTTATAGAATCATTAATTAAGTAATAAGAATAACCTTATATCATCGGTCCATCTCACCGGTGGACGTCCAACGCTACGCTTGCCGAGACGCGGTCTCCATTGGTCTCCATTCGAAAACCGGTTTGGTCCATCGTCCATCGGTTCTACGACAGATGTGACCAGCCCTCTGCCACTTCTATTTGCTACATTTCCAAACTATATCTGTTACTTTGGTCTTCTGGCGGATAATCTCATTTCGGACTTTACCCATTACCTATAGTAACCTTTAATATATACATATATTTTCATATTTTAATTTGCCGCTGTGCCACGACCGCCTCAAGAACTGAATTGATAAACTAGTTACTTAACAGAAAATTCCACCTACAGCATAGAAGTACGCCGGGAAGGTGCTAAAGTAACAGTAGGGAGGCTCCATTTTGCGGAAACAACGAACAACAATATGAGGAAGAAGGGTCGCCCCAACCCCGACCAGAGACACTTCCAGCTAGTAGTGGGTTTGAGGGCGCACACCACACACGCTGATCACATGGTGGCGGCATTCCGCGAGTGACAGGATCATCGTTAGAGTAAGTTAGGTGAATGTCACAGTGAGTCAGTCAGTCATGACTGTAACTTCATAGTCTGTCATATCTGACTCACTCAGGTCATACTTATAGCTTAATAGGTTCTTTCTTAATAATGAACAAATGCAAATTCTATTCCAACCTAGTGAAATATTTGTAGTAGACATATCGGTAGAAGATATAGGTATATTATCTTTGTTATCTCCGCCAGGCATCAAACCCGGGACAATTCGAATCAGATTGCACAGAGAACTGGTGGCAACGAGGCGTCTCTGACAATAGCGTGCACTTCAATGGCAGAGTCGGCATCAACACAGACAGACCTGACGAGTCTTGTGTTATTAATGGTAAGATATTATTTTATTACATTTTCATTATATATATTTATATGTGTATAATACGGAACCTGAAGTGGTAAAAGTAAAAAAAAAAAATTAAATATTAAATCTTTATATTATTACTTAAAATCTTTATATTATTACTTACAGCAAAATCTTTAGACAAATTTTTTACGAAAATTGGAGGAGTATGATTTGGCACACTTAAAGCTTTTGTATGTGTAGGAGGATAACAATGCTTATAAAGTACATTCAATCAATAAATAAAACATTACGCACACTACCGTATGTTTAACAATATATAACTTTTGTATAAAGCGATATACACGTTGCTATGGCAACGAGTATAACACGCGTCAACGTCCTCTAGTATTTAGAAAAGCTTGTTAAAGTTACAAATATAGAATATATTGTTTTTCTTTTATTTAGAAACATTATCGTAACATTAGTTAAGTAACAAGAATCAGGCTTAGGAATAATCATAAAGTCATAAAGAGTCCGTAAAGCCTTCTCGATAAATAGACTATATATGTAATATATGTAATATTTGTGATATATGTAATATCCAACACTTAAAATTAACACGTTGAAGCTAAGCTAAGCTAAGCTAATATTAAGTATAGATTACTTCTAACTATACTTATCAGCAGGATCTCTGCCATCTTTCAATTCACAAAAGATTAACCTGAAGATAGAAAAGCTAATCCTTTGTTTTTAATAGGTAATCTCAAGGTCATGGGTCACATAGTGCACCCATCGGATGCGAGGGCTAAGCATAATATAGAAGAGCTGGACACCGCGCAGCAGCTGAAGAACGTGCAGAGTATACGTGTTGTTAAGTGAGTGTTCTTTTTTGATTTGTTTTATTAAAGTATTTTTGTTATAGCTTCACGCTGTATCCCGCACATGGCAGGATAGGAGCGAGTGCAGAGCGAGTAAAATGAAAATAATTCATTCTCCCTAAGTGAGAATCGACCCCAGGAACCGTCAGTGTTTAACAAACAGGCGCTGTACCGCTTCGACAGTCCCCTTTTCAGACAGTTATTATAGTAATGTGTATATATATTTTGTTAATGTAATATGTGTTTTGTATGTTTTAAATGAAACTGGTTAACTGGACTCGCCCGACAGGTTCACGTACGACCCGTCGTTCGCGCAGCACTCCGGCCTGCTGGGCGCCGGCAGCGTGCTGGGGGACACCGGCGTGCTGGCGCAGGAGGTGCGGCGCGTGCTGCCCGACGCGGTGAAGGAGGCCGGGGACGTGCTGCTGCCCAATGGGGATGGGATACCCAAGTTTCTAGTTGTCAATAAGGTCAATATAACATTTGATGAAACGATAAGAGCTTCGCTATAGTTATTATTGGTACGTCACTTTAAAGAAAAATCGAAATGAAAAAAAGAATTAAGCGCTTCCAGCAAGTTTATTTTAAAATAGTATAAGTATATAAATAATACAAGTACGTCAAAATTTGTCGTATCAAGTTTTAGCGAAAATTCTGTCGAAATATCCTCATCTTCCTATTTTAATAGCATTTCATGTTATATAGTAAAATCTAGTATATTTTTTTTATTTTGTATGTAAAATGTAATTCAATTGTAGTTTAGATGTAAAAGAAGTATGTGGACACTACGTTCTCTCTGCTTCCTGCGGAACAAAGCGTGAAGCTGAAGGAAACTCAATATTTCTCTCCCCAGGATCGTATTTTCATGGAAAACCTCGGAGCTGTAAAGGAATTATGCAAAGTGACCGGAAATTTGGAGTCCAGGATCGACCAATTGGAGAGGATCAATAAGAAATTGTGCAAAATTAACGTCCTACAGAGACGGGACAGCTCACGGTCTAGTGTCAGTAATGGTGGGTATTAACAGCTTGATATATTTAACACGTTAAAAAACTGTAAACACGACGGTCGGTCGTGGGTTCGATTTGGAGAGAGAACTAACTATTTCCAAGTTCCTGGCCCCTGTAACAAGCCATAGTGCGGCGTTGGGTTCCGCCACTCAACAGGCAAAGCATCAAAAAGCGGAAAGCGGTGAACGGAGTTTCTTAACACTATCCTTCTTCCTACTCTAATATGTGAAATACAGTATGAAACTAAAAACAACACAAAAATTATTATTTTTTTTATATTAAATATTTTGAATTTGAATTTCGCTAGAATATCGTACGTTATTATTGTTACACACATTTATGTATATTTATATTTTATATGTAGTCTTTCTATTTACAAGTGTTTAACAAAAAATTTAAGGGCACTTAAAAGAGATGTTTCTTATATATTTTATATATCTTTCCTTATTGTCATACATAAATTAATTCAGAATTGTTGAACTCTATCAATCCGAAAGCGGAGAAAACAGTGATTAACACTTAATCACAAATACAGTATCACAAAAAATGCAGCTCCTATATAGGAATATATATATATATATATATATATATATATATATATATATATATATATATATATATATATATATATATATATATATATATATATATATATATATATATATATATATATATATATATATATATATATATATATATATATATATATATATATATATATATATAATTGCAGACTCCCACTTCTCAAGCATATCGGCTTCGTCCAAGTCGTTCTACAGCGACGGCAACATATCCATAGATCAAATAAGAGACATCGCTCGAAGCATCCGGAAACACGAGTGTTGCCACAAACTGAGCCACAACTCCCCGAAATTTACCCGAAAACAGTGCAAAAATTGCCACAACAGTGCCACTAAATATGGCAAATATTACAACTATAACAAAACTTCTGTGCGATACAACAAGCAGGAAAGAGAAAAAGAAAAGGAGAAGGAGTACCCTACATATATAAGCACAGTGGATAGCATACAAAAATTACCGGAAGAGAGTTTTAGTGATGTACCCAAGAAGGAGACTTGTCTATGGCTGAAGGATGATTTTAGGGACGACTCTATGGCTTTTTGTTGCAAACGGAAATATAAATATGGGGACGGCAACGGTGAATTGATATCGAACAAATTCTTGCAAATTATTATTACTATATTAATTTTTATTATGGCTGTTTGGTGAGTTTTCTTTTCATATTAAAATTTTTCGATTTAAAAAAAACTGAATCCGCTACTTCCTACCTAATGCCCAATTCTTTAAATTCCAGCTTAGTAGTCATGTCAGTGCTGTACTTTAGAGAGCATCAAGAATTACTATCAATGAAGGAAAATCGTATGCAATTGAAAAGTTACCCGCAGTATGGGAAAATATATGGAAGTAATCCACAACGAGCTGTGCTAGATCACAACCAGATACAGGTAGGGGGTTCGATTACTGTACTGTACTGTAGGTACTTAGTTTACGGAGATTTTGGGTTTGTTTGAAAGATAGTATTAAAACGAATTGTCTTTACACTAGAACTTTTCTCTGAAGCTCCAGTCGCAAATATGTAATATTCAAATTTTGTTCATCAGCTATATTTAATTAAAAAAATGGCGTTAAATTACAATTCAAAACACGCAATGGTCAACTTAATGTTTAAGTTCTTTCGTCATTTCATTTACCAACATGATGAGGCTTGAACCTAGAATTTTCTATATGTCACTTGTCTTTAGAAGTCTGTGATATATTTTACTGATGACTTTCCCTTCTAACGTGTAAGATATAAATACAGCAAAAGCTTAACACAGGCTGTTAAAACCCAGAATGCGTAGAAAGCTCGCTCTGGCAACAAGGCAAGGCGCAGCGTTGAGTCCCGCCATTAAATACGCAATTTCTCAAAATTGGGCGGAAAATTGGAAACCGAGTGTATTAAAACAAGGCATCCTCTAACTACCCTACTTTATTTTACAAACAAACATGTTATAATAGAGAATGATAAAATTATAATATAAAAAATGATATTCACTTTTAATTTAAATAAAAAATTTAAATTAAAAGTGAATGGCATTTTTTTTGATGAATTTAAAAAATTCACTTTTAATTTTATTATTAAATAATAATATTTGCAGAACTTAAAAGCATCTCAACACGCAAATGCAAAGAAAACGGCTAAAGGTAAATACTATTTATAAGTATTATATTAAAATTTTATGAAATATCAAATTACATAAATAGCTTGAGATAAATGCAGTCAATTCATCGTAGCGTCAGACTGTGAAAGTTCAATCCCCACGGAAATGTGAAGAAATTATTCACATTTCCATTGGAATTCAGGTGGAAAGTCGAGAACGGAGTGTTTCGACACTAGGCTCTCTCCCCCTACTCAGCTATATTCGGGATAAAGAATCTGCTTAAAATACTTGGCAGTAAAAATATCATGATCCAAATATGGACATGACTCTGTAATACAGATATAATTTTAAATAATTTCCAAAGTGGATTTATTAAGCTTCTATCGCTTATTTCACAGAGAAAGGTCCATACAAAACAAGTCCGGAATACACCACCACCATGCCCGAATCCCACTCGTCGCCCACCACTTTGCACGTGTCGAGGAACTACGTGAAAAATGTATTGAGTAAGTACTTCTCAGTATCGATCAAATTATTACCGTCGATATTAATATGAAGAATAAGCGCGGAGTTAAGTTCCGCCACCTACGACGTAAAGTCTCATAGTGACTTTGATTTGACCTTCCGCTTGCCCGAGTTAGTTAGTTAGTTAATAATTAAATTTACTTTCTTTTTTTATTATTATTATATTTTATTACTTACTAATTATTTAAATTAAAATTTAATATAGATGCTTCTATAATCTTTATACATAAAGTATATAGAGCCTTCGTGGCGCAATGAGATAATGTTGTTGGTACGAGGTTCTCTCGGAGCCACCGCGCTACATCTTTAGTACACGTGGAGAACGGAGTGTCTCTACACTAGGGCCTGGGCATAGAGTCTTTGCCAAAGCTGCTATGAGAGATAATAATGTTTGAAATATTAATATTTGTTCAGACATGGAGCAGTTCACGGCGTCTCGTGTGGCGGAACTCCTCGGAGGCGGATGTGCGTTTTCAAGCAATACTGACAATAAACTGGATATATTTGGAGAATGTCAGGTAATTTAAATTTCAACTTCAATATTTATTTTATTTCAACATGTTTTGAAGTTAACTGGTTTTCGACTGTTATAATATAAAATTTTTTCTTTATAATTTACTTACTTATAATAATATACGTTACATACTTATTTTTTTTAATATTTTCTATAATTATAATATTATTTTCACGCTGCTAAAGGATTTTGAACAAAGCATATCTAAACTGTTGCTTTATATTCTGGTGAGATATATTATATTTTTAAAAATAAACAAATAGATAATAAAACGCTCGACGGACCCGAACCTGCTCCTCTCAATTCTCGTCCAATCGCTCTATACTAATAATCCATACGTTCTTATCGAGCTACGTCGAAGTTACTATACGTTTTCTAATTTTTTTTATTTCTTTCGTATGCACTCTAAACAATGTTAAAGTATTGTATTTCTGGTTAAAAATCAGAGCTAATCATATTATATCAATATTAATATTAACTTAGTTTAAACTGTTATTTTCAAAGAGAACATTTAAAAACTGAATTGAATTAGCTAAAGTCACTTAAGCTATTAATTCTTAGTGGTTATATAAAATATTAATGAAATTTCTCATACAAACTTTAGTCATCATGCGGCCTCGACCCGCCTCAAGCTTACGAAAACCAAGAACCTCTGGAAGGATCCAAATCTGACAAAGACAATGAAACGTTCCGCCAAGAGACCAAGGACAAAGTGCCTCTAACACCGGTCATACCAGAAAAAAACACAACTAAACAAAAAGACGAATTAAAAAATATAATTCACGAAGAAATAGCCGAATCCAATTTTTTGGACGGCAACAAAGTGAATGTCACTGACGGTGGTAGGATGAAGAGGAACGTTCCAGAAATCAGGGAAACTAATGAGGCGCTGTTGAGGAGCTCCGAGGAAATGCTGGTTGAACAGTCTGATGAAATCAGCACGGGTGAGTTCATGGAGAGTGAGGTTTCTGTTTTGTTTTGCAAATATTCTAATGTCTGATTCCAGTACAAAACGAGGAATTTAATTTATGGGGTTCTCCGTAATTAGTTGCATCGTATAGGAATGAAAAGAAGGCGGAGAGAAATTAGTGTGAAAGCATTCCGTTTTTCGCGGCACTCAACGCCGCGCTAGAACCTTCTGGAAGGCTTCTTACTAGAACGAGGAAATTCACATCCGGAGTAGAAATCTATCATACAGTCGTATCACATATATGTTATACGTGTCATAATATTACACTTCCCCTGCAGAGTGCGACACAGTCTCAATAGGCGTGTCCAGCAAGTCCGTCACGAACGCCTCGGTGTTCTCGGAGCGCGTGTGCGCGCGCGCCGTGCACAACTACTCCTACGACGTGCCTCTGTCGCACTGCATCGGGTACAAGCAGATGGACGTTGTGTTCCGGTGAGTTACAGCTACGTAGCGGGCTTTGAACCCGCGTCTCGCGTCTATTGGAAGCTATCCATGGTTTATGATTTTCAAAATTGTCAAGAGTGCTTGTGTCTAGTGTTTCCATAGTACGAAATGATATAAGAAAAGTAATACAATTTTAATATATATAATAATATATATTTTAATTAACATATATATTAATATACATTTTAATATTAATGTAAACACACTTATACGTGATTTAAAGACAATATTCAATATTCAATTTAAAATTATTATTAATTACTATACATTTGAATTTGATCATGAGAGCAACTTTCACGTTTGTAACGCACAAAGGAGGGTATTTACACAGTAGTGTTAAGATATTTCGATATTCTCCTTTAATTTTTTCATAATGCGTAACACAACGCTGTCTTACCGGAAGTGGGGATGTGATAGTGTCAATAAGTATCATTAAAAATTGTATAACTTAAAAAAAATACCAAGAAGAATTCTAGTCTTCTAAGAAGAGAAGGACCTGACGTTTCGAACACTTTGCAGTAATCCGTAAAGCCGCAGCAATTATAAGAAACCAGGCATTCGTTCCTCTCTTAACTTTTATTAAATTAATATATAATAATCGCGAATACCAAATCCAATGCAATAACAAATCTAATTATAATATTTACATAGGAGGATACCGTCGTGGCGCAGACGCATAGCGTCTACCTGTAAACGCGACGGTGTGTGAGTTCGATTCTTAGTCGGGGATAATTAATAGTTTTCATTTTCTTCGCTCTGGTAACATCATGCAATGCCTCAAAAGGCGGAACGCGAGGAACGGAGTGTTTTAACACTAGGTTCCTTCTATCTACGGTTCCCTCTGCCTGCCCTGCCATGTGCGGGATACAGCGTGAAGCTAATTTATGTAATTAAATTTATATAAATGAATATCGTGAATTAATTTCAACAGATCATCAAAACTGAAAGAGATACGCCTATGCGACCTTCACTGCAAGTACGACACCGTGAAGAACTGCCAGCACTATCGGGAGATAGCGAAGCCTGCGCCCAGCGGCGAGCTCTGGACGTCGAAGATCATGTTGGAATGCAACATGGACAGGCGGATGAAGATACGAGCGGCTTTTATGCCTCTGAAGGTGAGAGAGGGGAGGGATCTTAACAGAACTGCCTGAGCTGGAGGTCGTCTGGTCGCTAGTGTGGGTTCGATTTCCACTTGGCGAAAATGGGTTATTTTCATTTTCTTCGCTCGGGTAAGACGGAGACTAGGCGCGACGTTGACTTCCGCCGCTCAACATGAGAATATCTTGAAAATAACGCGGAAAGTGAGAAACGGCGAGTCCCTCTTTTTTTTTTGAGTTACATCACTTTCGTACTTGATCACTTAGTAAAGTGCATTTTTATAAAGAGGACAATTTTAAAATAATAATAACGGGTGTAGTAATTTATAGCTACGGAACCCAAATATGAATTTGAATCCAAATTTATCTGTCAACTTTTATAATTGGGTTTGACCAAAACTGAAAATAAAACTTCACCTTTTCCAGGATTTGTGCTACTTGAGTCCAGACAACAAACACCCCTTCATAGAATTCAACATACATATATATAGAGATTGTCGTAATTAGTAAAATATATGAAATTAAAAAAAAACAGCCGCCATATTGGATTTATTGAGGTTATTACTTTAAATACAAAAGACAAGTGAAAATCGATTTAAATTAAAGTACTTTTTTTTATTTTCATGTTTTAAATATATTTTTTTTTAATTTTCTTCATAATAATTTACAAAAGATATAATATGTTAAAATAAATGTATATTCTTTCGTTACATTTTGTGTGACAGTTAATAATACTGTCCTTGTCTTTTTTAAAACATTAGAGGGAGACACGAAATAAAGATTGATATAATTTTTTTTTAGATTAATTAAATGAAAGCATATATATTTACATATATATTTACTATGACATTCCTAAAAGTGCAATTAATAAACATGTCCGTCCTTATATCAGAATTATTATATTTTATGAAATGAAATGCTCGTTTTCAAGCAATGGTCGCAGGTTCGATTTAAAATTGAGGGCAAATGGGCTTTTTAATAACATTATAAAAATAAATTTTATTTATATTTTCATTGTGAGACCAATCTTAACAATTATTCCTTATAGCTTTAATAAACTGGCTAATATTGACATTTTGCTTTTTTTTTTCTATACATATATATATTATTTTTTTATACTTTTTAATTTCTCAGTTATATTTAGCTACAATTTTGTATTAATTTTATGTATTAATTTATTAATTTTAATAATATAATATATTGAAACTAGGTGACCTGTATAAGCGGGATACAGCGTGAAAGCCTTATAGACAACTTGATTCTTGTTCTGAAGTCCGGTAGCTACCTTTTTTAATGCATATATTTAGATATAAGTTAAAAAGAATTTTTAAATACTCATCATCACATGTATGTATGTGACAACTAAAAAAGTTTTTTTTTAATATACAAATTTAAAAATAGGCAAAGGTCTAAATAAATGTATGTATATTTTGTGTCATCATTTTATTTTTTTTATAAATTAAATGTAACTTTAAAAATATCATTCCAAACTGTACTTAATTAATTTAAGATTGAAACGTATATTTAGTATACGTAAAATACATTCCCATACATTTTTAAATGTAAAAATAAATAAATATTTTGACGGCATTAAATAAGCTTTATATCTTTATCTTCTATCGCTTCACTTTTCTTCGCATTTTATGAACTGTCTAAGAATCTCAAATATACAGCCTAAGATATATAGATTATAATAGATTTTTAAAGTAGTGTAAAGTGAATGCTTAGTTCAATTCACAGTAGAATTTAAAAAAAAGGAATCACAATATTTAATTGGATGTAATAATAGAAAGTTAGTTATTAATAAGTATTTAAGCATTAATAAAATCATATCTTGCCATATTATATTTGGTTTTTTTTTTTTAATTTAGAATTTTCGTTATTAGTTATCCGTGTTAAGTTTTTTTTTTATATTATATATTCAATTATAACATATATTTTTTTTGCTGAATAATTTAAATTAACAATTTTTTTTACAAGTAAATGAAATATAAATGGCTTAGATATATTTTTATGCCATATTTGAAATAATTTTCTTGTATGTTCCAAACCTCTCATAGATTTTAATTAAATGAAGACATTGAATGGTAATTTTAAGATAAAATACAAATACTGTATAAGAAATAAAGAATAATTGTAGACGTATATTTTGTTTTTTTTTTACCTTACTGTTAATTTTGTATAATTATATAGACTAGCGACCCGCTCGCGGCTTCACTTACTTAAGTAGACTGAATTGCGTTCGTTTCTATATGCTATACGAAATCATATTGTATATGTTCAGTATATTCGTATTTACTCTAATATATTATTCAAACATTATTTCTATCAAATTTCCCCGCATTCTATTATTGAAAATCGTATATACAATTATAAAATATATAAAAATTATATGTATTTATATATGAATTCTTTTTTTCTAAAATATAAGTAGCCTAAGTTACTCCATATTACATCAGCTACCTGCCAGTGAAGATACCGTCAAAATTGGTCCAGCTGTTTCAGAGATTAGCCGGAACAAACAGACAGACAGACAAAAATTGTAAAATAAATAATTTACGTATATGTACCGTATATATATTCATATGCGTACAGCGAAAAGTGCAGGTTATTTTAATATTACAAACAGACACTTGAATTTTATTTATTAGTATAGATTAGTTTTTTCTGGTATGTTTATAAAAAGTCTGTAAGCTATTTAAATAGAATAATAAGAATGATTTACTTCAAATGGTATAAATTAAACGAAATTAGTTAATCTTTTGTTATTATACGACTAACTCGCGTAACACTAGCGCCTCGCTCCCGGCTTCGCCCGCTATAGCTACAGAAATATTCATTTACTAATAAATTGAGTGTCGTTTGTTTGTTTGTAGCTAATTTCTAGTGACGTCACGTGAATATTTTACTTTTTAATTAAATAATACCAGACTCCAGGTTAATAGTTTTTTTCTTTATATATCTATCTATATATACCACGTACAGACAGCTACATTTTAATTATATGTATAGACGTGTAGAAGGGTTTGAACCGGTACTTCTTGGTTGAATTTAACATATTATGTATTCACAATACTATATATACGTATTAAATTTTTTGAAAAGTACTATTCCGCTCAAAGTTTTAGGCGACGCGACGCGATTGGAAGCGACTTTCTTTTTTTTTTTCTCCACCTGTACCCCTTACATAGCAGGGTCGGGAGAGGGTATGTAACAGTAGGCTAAAGGAACCTAGTGGGACGACACTCCGTTCCCATTTCCCGGTCAAATTTCAAGACATTGCGTGTTGAATGGCGGAATCGCCCCGAGTGGGAATCGAATACACAAACCCTGCACCTGCACTGTGCCTCTACGCCAGACGGTCCTCAACGAGTCTTCAACGACGGAAGCGACTTCATTTGTAAATTTACATGTTAACTGTATAAATCGATACTTCTATAGGACTTCCATGCCAACTAATATTACAAACCTGTAGAGTATTTTTGGTTGAACGCGCTTATCTTCGGAACTATTGGTCAGTATTAAAAACAATTGGATTAGATAGTCCATTTATTGAGGAAGGCTATAGGCTATATTACATCACGTTAACCATTTCTATGTAGCCGACTGTACAGGTTGAATGTGTCATGTGTCACAATCACAGACCACATTTGACAATATGTAAGATACCGCCGGCAAAAAGTAATAAATAATATGAGTAGAAATTATCTCTCTCTCTCTCTCTCTCTCTCTCTCTCTCTCTCTCTCTCTTATATCGATAATATTAAGTGTTTACTATAACGGAAAAATTACTATCAAATTTTTCAACATACAATTCCGTTTATTATGCATATAGCCCCCATTGCCACTCAACGGCTGGACCTCTTAATTTGACTTTCATTGACCTCGTAAGAGAAAACAGCATACTTGTATTACCACGAACAAATAATCAGGCGGAAAGTACCGAGCGAGAAGAAATACTTGAAACGATCTCGCTCACCTCTAGTGGGCGAAGCGAAGTAATTACTGAGTCCGTTCAACTCGTAGAAAAGCCAATATTCGTCTTTAAATGTTCTTTCTTTAATGTGCTGGCTGGTAAAGATAAGATATATAGCTGATAGAAACGTAAATCTTTTCTATTAAAAAGGTAAAGAGGTAAAAGATAAAGGTAAAGGTAAAGGTAAATATCGCTCTTTCGCAGTTGAAACCGAGCTTAATATCAATTCCTTGCAATTAAATACACTTGTTGTAAAGAAACGTGAGTGATTTAGCTAAATCTGCACTTGGCATCTATTTATTACCTACAGTTAATTTTTATTTAACTATTCGGAAATAAATGGAAAATTATAAAAAGTTAAATTTAATTAACAATCATTTTTTATATACAAATAAATTACTTTCAAAATGTATGATAATAATATTTTAAAATGTTAGTTAGGTGCACTTTTACAATGTAGCTTTCATTTTTTGACATTAAAACTGTGCAATTTCGTATTAAATAAAGTTAATATAGAATTAGTAGTATAGCCAGATATTAGTGAGTGAAATTTTCATATGTTTAAAAATAGAGAGAATTAAGATAAGAAGAAAGAAGAGAAAATACCAATCTCTCTCAATCTCCTTAAGAATTGAATGAAAGTGTAATAATGAATAGTGTTGATGTGTTTAAAGAAAGGTTGGACAACTTCTATCTATAAGAAATTATATAGTATATATTAAACACCTGTTTGCTTAAAATACAGTACATTGGATTGGTATGGATACTGTATTTTGAGTTGGTGCCCAATCAGAAATATAATATTTTTTTATAAAACATATAGAGATAGATGGCGAGGAGTTACTGCGATGTTGCATTTGCAAAGTAGGCTACCATCTAAACTGCGTAAATATTAATTCTTGCCACGACACTGATCAATATTAGAAATGTCCATCGCGCTAGATCAATAAGCAAAGAAGTGGCAAAACGATGACACACCGTTGCGACTTAACGCCCGCAACAATACATCAAATATTGAAGCAAAATGTCGCAGTCATTATCGTCTCCTCCTCCTCATCTTCCAGTGACAATGTTTCACTAACGTATATTAAAAAAAACTATATGCAAGTGGTTCAGTTAGACATGCAAGATATGTCATCAGAACTTAACAAAAATTTTGCTAATATTATTACTAAAGAGTTAAGATCCATTAAAGAGAAAATTGTCAATATTAAATTTTTCAATTTTTAAACTGTCAGTACGAAGACATTCTCGAAAGGAGGTTGAACTTAGCTCGGAAACGATTAAAAAGTTACAAGACGAAGATGTTAATATAATCTTAAATTTAAAGACTCTGACTAACAAGATTCATAATATTGAGCAACATAGCAGAAGTAATAACTTAGAAATACAATGTGTTCCAGACAATAGAAATGAAAACCTTGCGACCATAATTCATAAACTGACTACCTCCACTAATTGCAATATAAACAGAGATAACATTTTGCACTGTACACGTATAGCTAAATTGGACCCACACAGCCCAAGCCCTCGTTCTACTATTGTATAACTTAACTTTCCAAACACAAGGGATATGATTTTATTATCTGTCATAAATTACAATAAAACTAATTCCGATAATAAGCTGAATACACACCATGTGGGTATCGCTGGTGAAAAATAAGCTAATAGGCATTTTCATGCTGCCGCAAGAACTGTTTCAACGGGAAAAGGATACAAGCACGTCTGGGTTAGAAATAGCCGAATGTAAGCTGGTAAAGAATATTGATTTTCTTTATAATCTAAATCTGTAATAAACTTCGCTTTAAGCTTATTCCAGTGTTATAGTTGTAACATTCTCCTACCTAAACATATATTATCAAAATGTTCGTGGACTTACAAGCAAAACCCATGACTTCTATACAAACATCTGCTGTAATAATTATAATATATTTAGGATTAAGCTGCAGGTTTACTTAAAAAAAATATAAGGAATGCGACCACCATTTCAATAATATAAGGAATGTGACCAATCGAATTTTAGATCTTGTTTTTTCTGATATTTGAACTGTTTTGTTTCTTCGGCGGCATCCTCCCTTATTAATATTGATAGGCCTCATTCTCACAAAATAATTTCTTTTATGGATTTCAAAATGAAACTGTTAAACAGTAACGTAATTAATGTAAGATACAATTTTTATAAATGTGACTATGTGTTTATTATTGATTATCTTATGAATATACAATGGAACATTATCTTGTCTGATAACCTAAAAATTGACGAAATTATTTAAAAAAATGACGAAATTTTGAAGTCATGTATACAAGAGTTCGTACCAAAATATAAATTAAAAAAACTGTAAGCATCCTATCTGGTTAAGTCACAATCTCAATGGTTTGATGCGAAAGCGGAAAAAGCTTGATCTTAAATATACGAGTATAAGGTATAAGAACTCTATGGATAAGATTTCTTTAGATTTATTAAATGAACGTTGTGAAATATTAGCGAGCAAAAATTACAAGTCCTATATTAATAAATAATCGAAATAATATTACTTTAAACCCTAAATACTTTTGGTCTTTTATGAAAAGCAAGCATCATAGCAATAGATCATACCCTGATGAACTGCCTGATGGAAAAAGTAATGCAACTGGCGGCACTGATATTTCAAATTTGTTTGCGAAATATTTTTTTAGTATATACATTTCAGCACAAAATATCACTGGACAACCTCTTATAAGGACACAAATTATTGCTTCAAATACAAGATCTCCAAGGAAGATATAATTAAATCGTTGAAAAACTTGGACTGTTACAAGGGATCATGTTCTGACGATATTCCTCCACAATTTATAGGTAAATGTGCGAAGAGCTTATCTAATGCATTAATTATAACATATAACAAATCACTTCATGATAGAATATTTCTAATTCAGTGGAAAGTAACTAAAACAGTTCCAATATATAAAAGTAATGATAAAACAAATGTTTCAAACTATCGACCAATATAATTGCTTTCAACTTTAGCTAAAGTTTTTGAAAAACTTATACTTCCTCAATTACCTCAATATAAGCCTCTCATCAGTGACACTCAACATGGATTTATTAAATCTAGGTCTACATGTACTAACTTAGTGGAATTTACAGAGACCCTACAAAAATCTATTGATGCCGATCATCAAATGGAGGTTATTTATAGTGACTTTAGTAACACATTTGACTTAGTGCCTCATCACATTTTGAATCAAAAGCTATACCGGAAAACTACTACAATGGCTTAAATCATACCGTTATCAGTCATCGATGCACAAAATTACATCCGGTGTTCCACAAGGCTCTCACCTAGGACCTTTTTTATTTAACGTGTTCATTAATGATTTACCAGCAATTTTTACCTTTTAAGTTTGCAAATGATTTAAAATTTGTTAAAATCGTGCATACTACCGAAGATGTGATTCTGTTGCAATGTGACACAGATAAGCTTGTAAATTGGTGTACAGAAAATGGTATGAAACTAAACGTTAAAAAATATTTTCACGTAACATTTACTAAAAACAAAAAAGTATTAAATGCGATTGTTATATTGACGGTGTACCAATAACAAAAGTGGAGTCAATTAAAGACCTTGGCGTAATTTTTCATTCAAAATTAATTTTTATATAACATATATCCTATGTTACTAAGAAAGCCACATGTGTACTTGGATTTATTTAAGAAACTAAAATTTTTACACAAACCAAAACAAAAATAATGCTTTATAAAATACTCACGTCCGCAGCATCCTAGAATACTGTAGCACTGTCTGGAGACCTCACTATTTCACAAGTTCGTTGTGAATTAAACAAATTCAGATAAGATTTCTATGGCGCTTAGCAAGTTCAGGAGGGATTTCTGAAAGTATACACTCACTCTTACAAAGACAGAATGCAATTTTTTTTAATTCAATTTTAAATGGGAGAAGGGACTTGTTGGATTTAACTTTTCTGTATAAATTACTACCCTGGATAACGCCTGGGTTATATCGTTGCATTAGGGATCGGCACAAAGTATATAGAAAGACGAAGAAAACACCGGATAATGCAGTATTTATCAAAATTTAAAGGACATATAAAAACTTTTGTAATAATTTAATAAAGACACTAAAAAAAGAGTTTGATAAAATTTACTATAGAAAGGTAGGCTTTGTTGGTGTTACCATTTTTATGTTGATTGTGTGTAAGACAGTTTAGTGATAATTAATCAATTAAGTTTTTTAACTTAATTACTTTTTATTTAAAAAAAAGTATAGAGCGAAGAAAAGTATACGTTTGTTCACTCTAACGTCTACCCTATCATTTGATATTTTGAAATGAATAGAACAGTGAAAGCATACTGTCTACAGTAGACAGTAGACGGTAGACAGCGCCACTCAATTTATTTATTTGGTTTATCACATAAGTACAGTACAGTTTTAAAGTACATTACAGTTTTTTTGTACATTAACACTCAAAATAAAATAAAATACCCATACATATGTTTGTTACGATAAACACCACATGCAAAAATTTTTGTGAGACAAAATTTTAAATAAAGAAGAGAAACTTGATAGTAACAATTATCCTTACAGACTAAAAGTGAATTATTTCAAATTATATGCAAAGAAAAAAATTAAAACAGAATCGAAACACAACGTATACATACATAGGTTTGTATTGTTAAATTATTCAAGCGAGTTTACTCTTGATATTACGATAAAGTGACTCCCAAAACATGTCAATTCTTGTCCATTTGCTAGGTGACATTAGATAGCCGATTACATTTAATATTATCTTTAGATTAGCCCAATACAGTTCTGCGAATTGGAGGGTGAAATAGTATTGCGGGATGTCCAGGCATTTTAAACTTAGATAACGACAAGAGATTACGACAATTATAGTGATAGTTTAATAATTTATACAGAAAAGTTAAATCCAACAAGTCCCTTCTTCCATTTAAAAATTGAAGAGTGTCCAAATAGCAGTTTGTTCTAACCCTCGCTTTTATAGTAAACATTGATGACATTTTTTATATCTGGTGGAGAGACAAAGTCAACACGCAATTTCTCGAATTGCGTAAATCGTGGAACGAATTGTTAACACCAAGTCTGACTGTTGTAGTGTTAGTAATAGCCATTATTGGCTACATCAAAAGAAGACCTATGAAAATATTCTCGAAGAGCGATCATCAGATGGAGTGAAATCGATAGATGTTAGTTAATCATATTTTATTGAATATATACAATTATATTATCGACTTTAAATCATATCTTTGTAAAACATAGTAATATTTGCTCTCCATAAACTGTATACCCGTAAACAACAATCAGGAGAATTTGTAGATTAATAGAATCTCTAATGGCATTAATTGATACAAGAAGTACTGCTAGCATTATTAATGAAAATATAGTTTATAAATTTAATTAGTTAAATTAACGTAACCTTGCCAGCAAAATGTTTATATGGCAACTACTACATTGGAATCAGAAAAAATATCTGCTTGTTTCGATCAGTGTGTTCTTCCGACTATGACACACGTCTGCGAAAGCTGACGTTTCACCATGAAAATGGTTCGCAGACTAAAAGTGACACAAAGATCCAGATCAAGATCCAGAGGGACGAATTATGGCCTGAAAGAAATCCTGGAATGGAGGCCGACTTTGTAAGAGAGATGCAGCCAGATGATCCGGTCACATAAGAGCTCATGACGGGACAACTTAGACTAGGATGACCAGTGAACGAACTTTGTGGAGGAATAGAGGAGAAAGAGAAAATTTACATAAATTCATGGAAGCTGCTGAATACTTTAATTGAATTATAAACAAACATAGAAAGGACGGTTATCCAGACCTCTTACGTGCTTTGATCGATATGCCTGCAGATTCCTCTTAAATTAAACGTACTCTTGGGCTGTCTCGCGTTATTCCAAGTAGATTTAACATCCACTCGTTCTTATTGATAGGTTGTTCTAGCAAGAAGTAGTACCTCGCAAGAAACCTTTTACCTCATAACTGACCATAAATCATTTATGTTACAAGGACATCCACTTGACAATGTAAAAAATAAAGGGTTGATAGGCATCATTATAAATTATAAGTTCCAAAATAATAAAATAATTAATTTATCATAAAATACCGTTAATATTTTTTTTTCGGCTTAACGCTGTATCCTGCACATAGGTAGGCAGAGGGAACCGTAGGCTCAAGGAATCTCGTTCCCCGCTTCCCGCCTTTCAAGACATTGCGTCTAGTCGAGTATGTGCTTATATTAGATTTTTTTCATTATAAAGGAACTCTTATTAAGGCCACAACACTTTAAAAGGTTATCCTTTTATTTCAAAGGGCCAATACCATCAAAAATATATTGTATATATAAATATATATATATATATATAGTTAAAACAAATATATTCTCATAATAATTGATGAATACTCCTTATTCACTCACGCAATATGTATCTGACATCTTCGGAAAATGGTATCCGATGTCTTACGGACTTTTTTTCAATGCTCGACATGCCTGCTTGTATACCTACGGATACAGCTTTATGGGACAAGCAGTTTCTTGATTAACAAGCTCCTCCTCTTCTTCTTATAATCCCAAAGCGTCTCAATGCTACTCCATGGACGCCTTGCTTTAAAAACTAAAGACAAACCTTGTACAACGTGGAGTAAAGATTTAGTGCAAGCACTTCATAGTATTAGATCACTGTTATGCACTGCGAATGAGACCAACCATGGACGTTTGTTTTCTCACCCTAGGCGATCATCATGGGAACAATCAATAGAACTCTCTACTATTTGAATGTTGTCCTTTATTGGATGAAGTTTAGGTTATCGAACCAAATCAAGGGTTAGATTACAAGACGGACAGGGACAGCCTGTAAATAATCATTTCGCATTATAATACACAAGCCAACGTCGCAAACAGTCGTTGTAAATGCAACATGACCATCTCCATAAATGTTTAGCTGGAGCGCGGTTATTTTCATACTATTATCAATATTTAACATAAATCGATGCTTTAATATTGGAATTATAAAAACTTAAATACAAACCTTTAATCTTAAAACATAGAAAGATTAAAGAAAATTAAAATTGAGGAGAAACGGATAGCATTCATATCCTGTTCAAGAACAACAATTAATGTCTTCGTTGCAACATACACCACTATGTCGGAGATTAGTCCGGGAGAGACAGCCACTTGTGAATTTGAATGACTATGCATCTTAAAGAGGGGACAAGAGTGTAGTATTAGTACTAGCCCATAATTATGTATTGTAAAACATAATATGTTTTTGTTTACTACAACCGTCCCATTATTATGTGCTAATTAAAGTATTAAAGTACTTATAATAATAATAAAAAAAAATACCAGTGTTAAAGCAATGGTCAGTCAACGACCTCTCCGGTATGCAAGCAGAGGTCGTAAAAAAATAATAAAAAATCCACAATAAATACAACATAACACTTGTATTAGAGTTAGAAAAGCAAGATCACCGATCTATAAACTCGTGACAGTGACAGTTGATATTACTACAATATTGACTTCATAAATAGAGAAGTAGAATGGATTTATTTATCTTTGTCCAGGTATATTTTTTCACTTGTTTGTTTGTTGTAATTTCTCATCATCGACTTTAAGAAGTTACAGTATCAATACAATCTTCTATGTTTTAAGATTAAAGGTTTGTATTTAAGTTTTTATAATTCCAATATTAAAGCATCGATTTATGTTAAATATTGATAATAGTATGAAAATAACCGCGCTCCAGCTAAACATTTATGGAGATGGTCATGTTGCATTTACAACGACTGTTTGCGACGTTGGCTTGTGTATTATAATTTATTTTTCTATCCTTGGTCATTGCCAATAAGGCTAATTATTTGAACTCAATTGTCATGTAAAATTAAGTTGTTTTTTTGTATATATATAAATATTTTAAGAATCATGTCTGATGTGTGCATAAAGCATCTACTTAAAATCAATAGAAAATAATATTTCTGAGATTTTTTAGGTACGAATTTGTGTTAAACATACCTTCTTATTCCTTGATTTAAACTTTATTTATCCGATAGCCGTTTCGTTCTTTTTTATTTCTAAGCATTTCATGTAACCTATTGTGTTAATACACAACTTATCACTTCGTTCTCTTCTTCCCGTACATTTTCTCTAGAGATATATGAGTCATCAAGTGTAAATTTTCGGAACTCAACGCCGCTTTTCTTTAATCAAATATTATTATATAAAAATATTATACGTTTATGATATATAGTATAAAAAAATCAAATTCGCACCATATTATACTGGATTAGAAATCAAAATTAAAATACTGTCCATTTAATTCGACCTCCACAAGGCACTTTAAATCTAGCATATGTAAGTCATTTACAATTTAAATTTTAAATATAACGCATTGTCAGTCTAACGAGTGCCCAAAGTTCTTTCGAAAGGCCGATAATAAGCCGAACGTTTTCTCTTCCAAATCATTTTATTTAAATGTCTTTTGTTTCCGCAATAATATTGTCAAAAGATAATTAATGCATATTGTCAATGCACACTTTAATACTATATAAATTTTACTTGTGCAATTTATTAGGAAACGCTTGTGATATTGTATTTAAATACTCTATAAATGACCCAATAACTTTTAAAAAACAAAAGCTAATGGGTCCATTATAGAAAACAATACTATTCAATACGAATATAACCGTTGCAATAAAGTTTTAAACTGTACAGTTAAATTATACATAATAAACGCGGGAAAGCGTCAAACTCACCCAACAAAATGCCGCGCTCAGCCATTTTCCATTTTAAAAGTCAGTCTCGGCCGCGGCGTCGTCATTTATAAACGTGTATACCGTTGTAAATACTTGTGTTGTGATTTAAATAAAAACTTAATTGTAAGTAAACTTTACAATTAATTACAAAACTGCTGTCAGTTTTGGTGGTAAATCATTTTTCCTTTTTTTTTTTCTTTTTATCTAACCAAGTACATGACAAGTGTTTGCTTTATACAGTCAACACGTGAGTTATGACTTACGAGTTATGACTTATATTGTTTAATTTATGTTTATAGTTTCTATTATTATATTTTTAGCTATTATTATTTTTACGTTAGTATTGTAGTCTTTCAATTTTTGTTTTTTTTTCTTATGTCATGAATAGATAATAAAAATGTTGTTACTGCATTATTAATTAACAGTAATTAAAACATGCGCAATCAATATGATCATTTAAATATTATAATTAAATGCAGATTATGTTATATATAATTTTTATATGTATAGTTTTTATGTTTTTGGTAATTTATAACGAATTAATTTGATTACTTGCTATAATTTATTTTTGCATTAATCTTCTAATTTCATGTGACTGCCAGTTAGTCTAAAATGAGAATGATACATTTATGGTCGCCTTGGATCACTATTCGTATTAATTTGTTGTATGTCAATAATACATTAAATATGTACATATTAAAACAAATTTTAATCTAACTTATAAATGTTTTTATTTACTATTGAATTATGCTTATTAAAGCAATAATAAATGATAATAACATGTTATGTAGCATTGATCTACATATTTTATAAAAGCCTATAAAAAGTTAAATTTTAAACACTATTAATTTTTTTAAATTATTTACGCGATAATTATTACAACTGGTATTCAAGTATTGTACCTTGAACCTTTCGTTAAGACGTCATGCTAGGTTCTTGAGTGGAGTGGAGTGGCTGGTACAATTTTAAATATTTAAATAACATATACTATTAGCAATCTTATAATTATTTATTAGTTTATTGACATTTAACTATTGCGTATTAGGTACTTTAGGTATTTAATTGTAACAAATCGTGCATGTATATAATCTGTGACTGTTTTATTATCTGTTTTCTATCCGTTTAACTTCTTTACTGAGCACTAAGCAGTACGTACTGGAATCTAAGCCCAAATAATTTTAAAAAGAATATTTACAGATTCAACTAATAGACAAGTCATCGATAATGACGTAAACGTACAAACTATGACTTTTTATTTCGAGTTCAAATATTAGCTTTACGGTATTTGTGTGTGACAAAACTATTGAATTTTAAAGTTATGTAAATATAATATTATGTTCGTGACGTCGATGCTTTGGTTTGTTTATCTTTGAAATAATTTTTTTCACGCTGGATCCCGTATGTACTAGGCTATATAAGAGGCTAGTGAGTCTAGTGTTATTGACATTCCTATACTTGATTTCCGCCAATTTTCTAGAAATACAATATGTTGAGTGGCAAAACTTAACGCCGCGAATGCCTCCGACTGAGGATCGTACGAATTTTCTTTTTCTTATTAATGTTTAAATTTATAGTAACTGAAAAAACA
The DNA here is from genome assembly GCA_037127375.1 of Dione juno. Taxonomy (NCBI): domain Eukaryota; kingdom Metazoa; phylum Arthropoda; class Insecta; order Lepidoptera; family Nymphalidae; genus Dione; species Dione juno. The sequence goes on along the minus strand of JAXRJS010000103.1, from coordinate 1,563,963 downwards.
ATACTATAAAATAAAGCCTATATTACATTGTCAGGAATACTTATGTGATAAAAATATGTGATGTTAATGTCAGTTATTAAATACAGGATATGTATCATATGTATTAAATAGTAGCCGTCCACTTGCGAATTCGCCCGCTAGAACTAAAGCAATATACATTTATTTAATTAAATTTCGTTTGAACTTAACTACTTTCGTGACCCCTGATACGAAACTTTTAATATCTTACATTATCGTAGTTTTAAGTCTTATTTCCCATAATATCCCCTATCTCTTCGATTAAAGTTTTTGTTAGATAGATAGATTAACGTTTATAGCAATTTTATTTATTTTAATAATTTCTTTATATACAAAATTTCAAGGTCCATTTTACTCCCCTTTATCTCTCATTTTCATATTAAAAAGTAGCATATGTGACTTCTTGGGGCTTAAGGTCTCTCTCTCCATTTTAAATTTCGTCAAAATCAGTCCAGTAGTTTTTGAGTTTATTCAATACAAACAAACATACAAATCTTTCCTCTTTATAATATTAGTATAGAAGCTCATTGTAAATTTGATATTGAAAAGAGCGACTGTTGTATCCGGCTCTTCTCATCACAAGTGCTTTAAAAGCCCAGCGGCATACAAGAGTGCTTGCAGAAGTCAATTTGAAAAATAAAAAAAAATAGATTTTTAATTATTATTTATACTCTGGTGACGTACACATCTATGCGGAACCTATAAACGGAAACTGTACTTCCTGTACAGTCTAATATCACTAATCCCAATATATTAAAGTATATATAATAATAAAAATATAACTGATGGCTGGCTGTACATGGAACATAATCCGAAGTAAAGATTTTTAATTTCTTTGTCTGTTTGTCTGTGCAGTAATTTCATGAGAAGCTTAACCGAATTAAATGCAGGTTTCGCTATTGTCGTTTAACACTTATACATATATGAATATCATATTAGAGTAAATTCAAAAACATCGTGAACGGGGGCAAAGTCGCAAACGGGTCACTAGTTTAAAATATAAACACGTTACATAAATCATTAAATATAAGGCGATATAAATAAATGGAGTCGTTACAAAGTGAACGATCACTACGTGTCTTCTAAAAATTAAAATGGGTATTAATTATATAAGTACGCACTAGTATAGGATAATATAGAGAAGCTATACAAGTATCTTTTCTTCTGTATATTTGTTTGTCACCCTACTCATAGCCTGGACCATAGCCTAGACCATAGCCTCGTCTATAGCCTGGACCGATTTGGATTAGATTTTGTGTATATAATTCCGTCCGTTAGCTATTATACTATATAAAATATTTGATTACACAAATGACATTTAGTTCAAAACTAAAATCAAGTCAGTTTGACAATTTTTGACACTAAATTGTATATATTACTATTGAATTAATTAAATAATTAATTTTGAAAACACGAGTGTCTGTAATTACAATTGATTATTTTATATCATCGCTCTGGCAAGAAGACAAAGCGCGGCGTTGAGTTCCACCACGCATAACGCAATATTTCTAAAACTTGACCTCACCACGATATAATTTTTTTTATTTTTAATTTATTCCACATTGCTATTAAACAATGAAAGCCACTAGAAAATTTTCCCAACTTGCTCGACGGCTGGAAGTCGAGGTCGCCAACGACTCCTATCAAGTAGCCACGTAGTGCTTGCTATTTCTTAGGAACAGAGTACCCGCTCCCCTCCCCACCCGATACCAGAAACCCGAAAATAATTGCCTTTTTTTTCTATACAGCCATTCATTTAATTAATAAGTTTTTGGGATATTTAACATTTAAACAATAAGACTAAAGGTCGTATGAATTTCTAATATTCTATAGAATTACAATATGCATTAATATGTATGCCATATTGTGTTTAATGACGGCCAGTTATGGTAATATTTGATTTGAATAAAACTAGGCCGGAACTGTGATTTTGTAAATACTAATAATATGATACTTGTGGAACAGTGTTTTTATTGTAAATGCGACGGTCATGAGTTCGATTCCCACTCAGGGAAATAGTTGTATGTAGGTTTACCGCTTCCGTAGACAAAGGAGGGTGTTGAGTTCCGCAATTCAATACGTAATGTCTTGATTTCTTAGGAGATTGGCAGTGAAGTGCCTAATTAGACCTTTTGTGACCTTTAAGCATATAGTATGAAATGGACTGCTACGTACTTTAGTTTGTAACTCCTTTTATATAAAATTATAACTTATTTCTTTACGTAACATGAAATAATCTTAAAGCGAGAAATCAATCATATTTTATACATTTATTTATTACGCCTATACTGTAAATATTTATACCACGCATAGCATTGAGAGGATTACGAGTCACGTGTATATCAATTTCAGATGGCGAAAATGGTATATTTCAATGGATTTTTAGGGTTACGGTTGAAGAAATGAAGAATAAAACGGAACCCTTGTAGGTTCATTTGTCATTTGTTGTCCGTCTGTTTATCTGTCTGTGGAGATGTCAAGCTTAAATTAATAACAAACGTCCAATTAATAACATCTGAATGTTGCCTGGCAGAGATCGCTTATAGCGATAAGGTGCTATACATACTTTTTTTTTTATTTGTAGTGTACAATAAAGTATATTATTATTATTAAAAGCAATCAAACGAACGCGTATGTGCGTTTTACCTTACTTGATTCTACGTATAATCACACCTATAGAATAACTTCCCGTTGACACAGAATTTGAATTTTATGAAATCGGTACGGAACCCTTAGTGCGCCAGTCCAATTCGCACTTGGCCGATAATGAACATTATCTATATATTAAATTGTTTTAGATATTCTTAACTTTTTTTGTACGCGCTTGTATCTATAAAGGTAGTTATATCGTATTTAAAATGTAATTAAATGATGTGGGCGTGGGCGAAGATAGTTACCATCAAGTAACCCGAGTTCCGAACGCCCATTCGCCTTGCCTTAAATTAAAAAAAAAAAACTACATAAAATGCATATAAAAATTGTGTTTTAGATCGACAGTTATACTATATTGTCAGACTTCTTCACAAAAATAAGATGCTATAGACATCTTTCAATTCGAGATAGGAAATATAAATAATATTCGTGCAAGGAACTGTAGTTGAAAAAATTAATTCGATAAGCCAATGTAAACATCTTATCAGCTTTACCTTGTATGCGTATATATACTATAGGCACTATAGCCAGCTTTATCCATAGCGGGGTAGACAGAGAGAACGGATAGTCAAACGCTGTGGTCCCTGAACACCTCTTTGGCTTCGTCCATTGTCATTAACCTCTTCCTCCACCTCCACCTGCTTCTTACGTTACCTACCTCCAGTATCTTCGACACTATGTTTTGGAAGATCAGCCGAGGTCTCCCCTTACCTCTCTTAACTTAGTGTATAAACTATAACTAATATATAAACGTATATTTTTTTTTCACTAATTTTGCAATAAAATATGTATACGAAAGTATTATTCACCGATTTAAGATCAAACACATAAAAATTCCATACGTAAATGTTGGTAAACGTGACGTGTTTTACAAGAAACATGTTAAAATCTTTGACGTTCAAAATGTAGTTATTTAAAATTTATATCATATAAGATGTGGCCGCCGTGGCGCAGTGGCATAGTCTGACTGTAAACTATACAGTTGTGGGTTTGATTCCCACTCACGGGAACGAATCATTTTCATTTATCTACTCTGATAACAAGACAAAGCGTTGCGTCGAGTTCCACATACATAACACGCGATGTGTCAGAAATTGAGCAGAAAGTGGAGAACGAAGTGTCTTAACACTCCACTCCACTGTCTACCCCGCTATAGGCGGGATACAGCGTGAAGCTTTTTTTTTTGTAATTTACCATTTGATTAAAAACCTTCCTTTACTATATCGTGAATTTCGTTTCCAATATTTAAAACATCGTGTTCTACACTATATATATGTATATAGGTACTGTACTAGCTTTTATATGTGGCTTCGCCCCGCAGAATAATTTACAAGTCGTATCAGTACTTCCCGAGATAAACGATTTTAACAAAACAAACTTAACAGTCTTATAATATTGGTACGTAATACGTATAGTAATATATACGTATACGTATATAGTTATGTTGAGGGGAGTCGGGGAAAAAATGGACTCCCAAGGACCCCCGGGGATTGACCCGCAAGCATCTCGTGAACAGTCGGATCCTTTTCCACTGTGTCGATATCTAAAGGAAGTGGGTGCAAATTCTTCGTTGAAAATTTTATACGAAAACCAGTATTCCGGTCGCAGCTTCGCCCGCGTGTATTACACGATTACGATATAAGGTATTATCCACACTAGTCACAGTTCGTAATCGTCGTGGCAAAAGCTTGTTTACATTATATAATCAGATACAAGTACTGTAGTGTGGATTGACCCTAACGTTTGGGCTGATAAGCGTACAAAATATGGTTCTTTTTACGACATTACATAAAAAGGTTTTTGAAATTCTCAGCTTAAAGCAGACATAATATGCTTGTTGTCTTGTATGATAATAAAAAAATGATCAGGCGCGAATTGAATTCATGCACCGAGGGTTCCGTATCAATTTCATGATTATAGGTTATTTCAAATTTTATTTATTATTTGTAATTGTTTTCTTTGTAATATCTAAATTACTATTTTTCTTAAGTGTTGCTCAATTTTGTAATTCTTTCCCTTTCGGGCTCAAGTACGCTATACTTTTTGATCTAGACTTGCATACAACAATATGCGGCAAAAAGCAAAGTCCCGTCTAGATCGCGTTCACTTAAAATTTCATGTTCTCTATTCTTCAAGGGGCTTTAGATCTGGATATTTGTTATTACTTTCAGCTTGATACGGTCCTAAGAAATAAGGTCTTGACAGACAGACAGACAGACAACAATCTTATAAGGATTCCGTATTCATCTTTAGAGATACGGAACAAAATTACGTAAAGAATGGCGTTAAATTTTTTTACATAATTTGAGAGTGACCTTGTTTTACAATAGATATGGAATAATGGTACAGCTCTACATCGTATCTCGCATATATCAGTGTAGGCAGAAAGAAGTTGGGGTCAAGACACTTCGTTCTCCGCTTTCCTCACTGCGTGAGGAGTTAAATACATTTTCCCAGGTGAGAAATTGAACCTACTACTGTCGCGTTCACGCTCACACGTTTTCATGGTCATCATATTTTTTTACCAGACATACTACTTGTTGTACAAAACAACTGACAGCTAAATTTGTATGAATATTATTACGGATATTCGTAAGTTGCGTGGAAAATTTTAATAGTGTGTTGTAAACAAGATGCTTAATGAATTAAGACTGGTTTTATGTGTTAAGCTGTAGCGATACTATATATTCATATATTTTTAGTATTAAAGAATTAGCCTCACACTGTATTCCACATATAGGAAAGGAGGCAGAGATAACCTAGTGTTAAGACACTCCGTTCCCCACTTTCCGCCCTTCGAGATGTTGCGTGAAAGCGAAAAACTACACTCTCGAATATATAATATATTTTTTAATATATCTTCTCATATTTGTGGGTATTGACAGAGACATCCAACTAAGAAGCCTAGAGCTAGACTTAAAATCTAGATTAAAACGAAATCTTTTATTTAATTTCTTAGTTACATGATTTGTTGATACTGACGTTTTTTTAAAAGACAAGTTTAGATAGCTTGTCGAAAAGCTTGAGATATTTAGGTCTGTGTTATATATACATTTGCATGTTTCACTAGCTCTCCGCTCGCGACTTCGCTCACATTGTTTTTCTCAAGGTAAAAGTAGCTTACAATGTCCAAAAATCTGATTTATTTCAACCTGAACTTTATTCAATTAGGAATGGATATTACAAAATGCTTTGCTTACCGCTAACTTGTTACAAGGAATTAAGAACTTTCCTAAGCTCTAAGGTTCTACCACTAGGTTCAGTGGGTTATAAGTTACGAGTATAAAGCATTTATTATTATGGCCTTTTAACATTCTCATTTTTTTTTTAAAAATGCAAATCACCATGTGTCACATGTACGGAACCCCGCGCCGCGTTTGTGTTAAAAAAAGAAAGAAATTCGATTTATATTTTTTTTACACGAAATCACTTTGTGTTCCCTTATATGGGTATATTTCAACGCTCTTGCCACGTGTAAGAATTGTACCGAAGTTGTACAATAGTTGCGTAATACAAAACACGGATTTTTTTTCTAAACGATTCTTATCATGACATATCTATACTACTATAATAAAGAAGAAGAGTTTGTTTGTTTGTCAAGATTAAGAAAAAATCATGATTAGTAAATTTTTTAAATATTTTTACGTATTTGGGCAGCCCAGAACCGGTCTTTATAGCGTTTAATGGGGGAGGCCTTTGTCCAGTAGTGAACGTCTCCCGGCTGAAATGATGATGAAAGTGAATTGCTTTCGTTCGTCATAAATTGTAGCTCATGTTATTCTGATGTATAGGCTATATTACTGCAAAGTTTCATCTAAATCCGTTCAGTAGTTTTTGCGTGAAATCAGAACAAACATACATACTCACAAACAATCATGTTTACAATGTTAGTAGGTTTATTAGTGAGAGACTTGCACTCATTTGCGAAAAATAGTGATTTTTCTAAAGAAAATGTGCGTGTGCGTGTGCGTGCGCGTGCGCGCGCGTGTGCGTGTGTGTGTGTGTGTGTGTGTGTGTGTGTGTGTGTGTATGTGTGTGTGTGTATGTGTGTGTGTAGGAGAAGTGCAGAACGCTAACGCTACGCTTTGTTATGGCAACGCGTATGTCAAGCGTAAACGGGTCCTCTAGTATATATAACATAGATACGCGTCTCAAACATCAAAAAAATCCTATGAAATTGCTTAACTCGTGAGAAAGATCTCGAACAACATCTATTGATCGATTGTGAAACGTATGATTCATATTTAATAACACATTTGGAAATTCACCGTGTATCAAATGGCGGGTAGCTTTCCATCGAAATCAATTATTGCCTAACAAAAAAATCTAGCTGGACTAAAGTAAAAACCGTCATGTGATGACAAAGCAGAAATATAGGCATAAATTACTTAGTGACGTTTTCACTCTGTTCTATGCCTTATATTTAACTTTTTTTTATTTAGCTCCGCAAAACCTGCCCTGGTTTTGTGGAAACATTCTCTCATACAGTAGTATAATATATTGTTTATATTTCAATAAAGATATTTATTTGGGTATTAAAATATATAATATATTACCCCAATATGGATTTCAACTTGCAACCGTGATACCACCGTAATGCACTGGCACAGTGGCAGATTGTTACCGTGTTTGTTTTTCTGTTCGAAATCGGGGGAGAGAATTATTTTCCTAGTAAGTAAGACAAAGAACGGCGCTGATTTGTGTAACTATTGACGCATTGGAGGGTCTTGGCACTCTTCTTTTGACATCCTCTCTCTGGAATAACGTGAAATTAGTGTAATTTGAGTTATTATAATTTAAAATTCATGTAACGGAAACAATTTTGTATTTTCAAAGTCGCTTTTTTACTGTAATTTAGCTTATTTACACTTTATTTATATTAACACTTTAAAATGTAGCCAGCGTCCCTGTAAGTATATCATTATATATACATTACAGTAGGTTCTAGCCGCAGATGAAAGCGGCCATTTTCTATGACGACTTTCGCCTTACTTTCAAATACAACTTATCTTATTGCTGTTAAGTAGAACATCATTGAAGTATATGGACTAAGCGTTTCTAGACCTTCATTGTGTTTGAGGGAAATTTATTTATCTATAGTACTTTCTATACTGAATGATAGACAGACAACAGCCAGAGTTAGTGAAATTTGACATGTAGGGTTCTTGGGAAGTGTAGGGGAGCCCTATTTCCGGTATTTTCAAAGGGAAAAAATGGAATTTTACGTTTTGTGTATGAGGCAGCACTATTGTTATATATATATATATATATATATATAAAAAAAAATAGATCTTTGTGCTTTTAAGAGTTCGGTTGATTTGGAGATAAACTATATAAATATATATATTAATACGTCAAGCCAAAACTTTGGACCCCTTTATACGAAACTAGCGCGGACGGAGGAGTATGAAATTTTGGCACACTTGTGTGTGTGTGTGTGTGTGTGTGTGTGTGTGTGTGTGTGTGTGTGTGTGTGTGTGTGTGTGTGTGTGTGTGCGTGTGTGCGTGTGTGCGTGCGTGCGTGCGTGCGTGCGTGCGTGCGTGCGTGCGTGCGTGCGTGCGTGCGTGCGTGCGTGCGTGCGTGCGTGCGTGCGTGCGTGCGTGCGTGCGTGCGTGCGTGTGTGTGTGTGTGTCGTTTTATATGTCGTTTTATATGAATATTGTTCAATAATAATGCTTATAAAGTAAATTAAATCAATAAATAAAACATTACGCACACTACCGTATATTTAACAATATATAACTTTTGTATAAAGCGACATACACGTTGCTATGGCAACGCGTGTTTCTCGTGCCAATGGGTCCTCTAGTATTATTCATTAATAATTGATTTATAACTATTTCTTTTTTTTTTTGGATTGATTAATAACTATTTCTTACTTGCCGTCGTGGCCTTAATCGTGTGACTGTTGCCAATGTTGATTGAAATTTGGAATATTTAATTATAAAATTGCGAAAATGTTCGAAAGGAGTTTGATTTGAAGACGTCTATATTATATATTAACAAATTAGTCTCGCATTCCCAAAATTTAGCGTTTAGAACGCTTGGGAGACATGGGAGAAATGGAATTGAATGGAACGATAGTACGATAGTATGGTATATTTTAGTTTATATCTCAAATAAATATTTAACATGAGGAAAAACGGTTTGATCGCGTTGTTTGTCTTGACTTTGATTTTTTCGTGCGATCCATCCAAAGTACGGTAGACCTGGAAATTTACTTCGGCTCTATACGCGATCTCGAGAGAACGACGGACAGACGAACAAAAAACTGTATCACACGTATTGACTAACACAATTAATAATTATCATTTCATTAATGTGAATGAAATAAAAATAAAAAAAATGAATACAATGTATTTGAAATACAAATTTGTTTTGAATAATGATCTTTTGAACCCATCATCAGATTTAGTGACGTCATTATGACGTCAGTGGCATTAATGATGTAATTGTCATACTATTTATGCTGGAAATAGAACAATAAAGTATTGGCGCAAAGCAGTGTAATAAGAAAACAAAGGTACTAAAAGGCGTGGGTTAAAATCCAGCTACGGTCAAAATTTTATACGTTTATTTAAATAAATATTCTTTTGTTCAGTTAAAATCACAATAATTTTGTATTGAAAAAAAAATACAGCAAATTATGAGATCGATCATTTTGTGGTCCATTATATAGAAATTTAAGAGACAGTGAGTAGACAGTACAGTACTTCACGCCACATCTTATTTAACTAAGCTGCGGAACTCCTTATATTATGTTTAATAATACTTTACTAAACATATGTACATAAGTAACCAAATCGCTCACGTCTCTGAGAGGGTGATTAATTTATTTTCAGCTTCTCGCTTTATCTCGAAGCAGGGTAGACAGAAAGGGCCTAGTGTCAAGACACTCCGTTTTCCGCTTTGCAACTGAATTCCGAAATATTTGACATTTTGAGTGGCGGAACTCAACGCCACATTTTGTCATATCAGAGTGCCAACAACTACCACCAGCGTCTAAACCGTCAGACACTGTCCCCATCCTTTGATCCAATTAATCTATTTTAAGAACAATTATAAAGCTTGAACAATTATAAAGAACAATTATATAGCAATTAATATTACTGTGCAAAGTGAAATTTGGGTTAATACAGTACAAAATGCATATTTGCATTTGCATGCAAGTTGAAAATTGAAAGTTGATATGCACTTATTGGGTTTAATGAAGTAGAGTAACTTTTACTTATTGTGTAACTTGACGTGACGTATATATATATATATATATATATATATATATATATATATATATATATATATATATATATATATATATATATATATATATATATATATATATATATATATATATATATATATATGTATATATATATATATATATATATATATATATATATATATATATATATATATATATATATGTATATATATATATATATATGTGTATATATATATATATATATATATATATATATATATATATATTACTTTTTTAATGAAGCTAGGAAATGAAATAAAAAAATTTTTCGAGTGTGAATCGAACCCTCGGAGGCAAAATCAGCCCCCAGCATGCTCGTCGGACGCAACTAAAACAAAACTATTATATTACAAAATATTACATTTATACCTTAGAATATTGCATCGTTTTTAGCCTGTCTTCGTCCACTGCTGGACATGTTTACATAATTCGCTGTTAAGATTTCTATTTTCCTGTTCTTGAAGACATGCATAGCGTCGATAGGTTGTCTCTGCCTCATTTAATTGTGAGGTAACCCTGAAAAGTAGCTAGCGCTGCGAAGCTGTTTGATAGGAGTAGTTGGTGGTGGTTTGCTTGCGGCCGTCGAGCGGGCTGGTGTCTGTCTCAAAGATATAATACGGCTGATAAAAAGTTTTCTTAACATTTTTGAGGCCATCGTGACGAACCGGCACAGCGTCTGACTGTAAACGCGTCGGTTGTAACTTCGATTCCCATTCGGGGAGAATGAGTTTTCATTTTCTTCACTCTGAGCGGGATACAGCGTGAAGCGTGTATAAAAAAATGTACTGCTTATGAGTTAGTCAAAAAAATTATTACAGAAAGCAACCGGCCAAGGTTATAGCGGATGTTGCCTCAACTTCCTGTTCGACGGCCTCAAATTTTTTCGAATGACTTGCCTACTATTTATTATTATCATATGGAAATATACAAATACATATATAAATTATTATTAAATTATTACTTAGTTTAATTACTACTTGAGAGAATGAATTGTCCCCTCCTCCCTCCCCCTCCTCTCTGCCTGAACAAGCTGCGGCGTTGAGTTCCGCACTCAGTGCATTATGTTTAGAGTAAGAATTTAAAGCAGAGAGCAGTGTCTCTACTAAGTTCTGTCTACTTGCACTGGTATAGGTATTTAATTAATAAAAAATACATTTAAAAAGTTGAATACCTACTAAGAATTTTATATTCAATAATCGATTTAAACATTCTCGTAAAAATAATTTAAAAAAAAAACTAATTGAATAAAAATAATTTTTAATTAAAACTAATTGCATAAAAATAATAATAATGTTTATCTGATCGTTATCAATGGCTGTGATGGAAATAAACGTTTTCAAGGTTCTAAATCACTATTACAATATAAATATATATATATATATATATATATATATATATATATATATATATATATATATATATATATATATATATATATATATATATATATATATATATATATATATATATATATCTTCTTCTTCCTGGCATTAGTCCCGGCTTTTTGCCAGGGTCTGCCTTCCGACTAAGACCAATCGGTCCATATGAGTGGCGAAGTGGTTTTTTGTGGAGCGATTGCCATCTGACCTCCAAACCCATTACTGGGAGAAACCAGGAAAGGAAAGGGAATAAGAGGCAGAAAGACTTGGAATATAGGGGAGGGACACCACTTACATGGATTGGATCGGGTTATGAAAGTGGTGGCTCGAGGTCCCGGGGTCGCGTACCCGTATGCCGGAAACCAAATATCATATATAACCAAATATATATATATATATATATATATATATATATATATATATATATATATATATATATATATATATATATATTCATGTGACTTCGTCCGCATGGTCAAATAAAAATAAGTTCGTTTTAATTAATCGTTATTAATCGTTAAAATCGTTATCGTATAGTAATTAATCGTAAAGTTCGTTTTAAATAAAATTTTAATTAATTAATTAAAAAAAAAAGAAGCTCTGATTAACATGATACAATATAGCCTATATAGATCTTTGGTAATTGGACTATAGAACACAAAATATTTTTTTTTTATTTCGAGTTCCTGAGATTGGCGGTTTCAGCCAAATAAATAAGCCCTATAATAATAAATATAGGTGAGATAGAAGATTAGTTCCCGTTAAGGAAACCTTGGAGTAGATAGAGTGGTCAAATTGGTCAAATGTGGAGAATTGTTCTGCTTAGGCTTGCATGGATCTAGATCTATATTCTCAAGGCTTCTAATGCTAATATAGATAAATGTATATGTCGCGTATAATTTAAATATATGGGTAGGTATTATGTATACGTAGCGTAATTCTAATTTAAGAAGGAAAATATTATCAAAATCTCCTTTTTTCTAACTACAAATTGATCTTAATGTATGAATGTTATTTTATTGATTGGCCATTGACTTATTGTTATTAAAAAATATTCTCATCATAAAAAGACATTATTCTGGAGTAGGCGTGGAATATATACAGATAAAATCATATACAATTAATTATATTCTAAACTAATTAAATATTGCCATACAAAAAAATCTAAATCAAAATATTCTTTATTCAAATAGACTTTCGAATCGTCAATTAACATAAGTGTCAGTATTGTCAGTCCTACTAGAAGCTACCACCAGCTCGGAGAGCAGTTCTGCTGAGAAGAGCTGGCGAGAAACTCCACAGTTGCTCTTTTTAATGTGAATTTACAATATTGTTAAATCTGTGGCTAGCCCCCCGAATGAGCATCAACAGTACTAAACTCTACACACAAACATCCGTATATATATATATATATATATATATATATATATATATATATATATATATATATATATATATATATATATATATATATATATATATATATTTAATATATAAAAGGAACGCTTTTTTTTTATGTAGCGGCCAATGACCGTTTTATGATCGTTACTTAGAATGCATAAGTCACAATTGCTCTTTAGTAAAGTACTTTCATACTGACAAATAGCACATGCTACAGCGTCTGACTGGAAACGTATCAAAATAGTTGTGGGTTCGATTCCCTCTTGGTGTAATTTATTCTTCATTTTCCGGTTCTGCTTAGACGTAATATCTCGAATTCGGGCGAATAGCGGAGAACCAAGTGTCTTTATTCTAATCTCTCTCTACATCTTGTGTATGTATGTAAATCCTTTAGTATGTATGTATATGTTATTTTTAGTTTTTTTTTACACCTACGTTTATTTTCTACATAACCGAGTTGGCTGGGAGAAATGGCCCATAGTAATAAGCCCGCCTGTTGTGCATATATTTTTTTCTTTATGTACAATAAAGAATAAATAAATAAAAATGAATCCTGCTGTCTCTATAATGCATAATGAAGCATGTGTGCATTAAAATATAAAAAATATGTTTGGGCCCATCAGGTATTTTACACTTCGATATATTACATACGTTGACATTTTAGAATAATAATAAAAATAATAAAAAATAACTTCATTTCTCCATATAATGCAAGCATAACAAGTAAATTGCTTTTAAATTAGGGTATATAGGTATTATTTACAGGTATGTGAGACTGACGCTTGTCTAAGCTCTAAACTTGTGTAACTAGTCGCCAGGCTCTCACTCACGAAAATTATTAAAATATAGGCATGTACCCATAATACTTAACAACAACAAAAAAAATAGCAAATACAAATGACCATCAGCTAGTCTTCGTCCACTTCTCTGCCCGTTGTTTAAATAGATATGTGTCATTTTACCCACAGACTTTGTACCCAGAAACATATGGCAAGATCGATTAGGTTTTGGAACCCAGTGTTGTCTCAAGTATAATCTAATAATCGCTGTCATTGCGTGCCTATACCTCTATGCTAATATCATTAAGTTGACTTTATTTAATTTTTTTGATTTAATTTAAATTTAAAAGGAAGGAAGAAGGCTATAGCCTATAGGCTATGTTACATCAGGTTGCTTGTTTGGATGTAGCCCAAGAGTACCTAAAGTCATAACTGCCTCGGGCTTTTAGCATTTACCCATATTTAGCCATTGGATACTCTATTTTTTTTTATATTATTTTTTTTACATCTCGTTGTATCACGCATATAACAGGGTTGGCAGCGGGATAGTGTTAAGACACTATGCTCCCCGCTTCCCAACTTTTCGAGACATGGCGTGTTGAGTTGTGGGACTCAATGCCGCGCTGTTTTGTTAGCGGAGCGAAGAAAGTGAAAATAATTATGCACCCCTCATGGGACCGAACCCACGACCGTCTCATTTACACTAGGACGCTGTGCCGCTTCACCACGACGGCTATATATTATAATAATATATGTTTTAATATGTATTATTACTTAGTTTTAGTTACTTGGTTTTAGATACATTTTCGTAATATGTACCCGCCGGAGGATTCGTGTTTTGTGCTTAACCTTCCTCAAACAATAACGACAGTGTATTTTTAAAATCAAAATAGAATTTTCTAGACTCGCTAAAGATATAATAAATATTTTTTATACATAAATCATACTTATTAGCACATTCGTCATAATCTGTTATCTAGACTTAGTTTTTAATAGAATCTATAGATTAATACGTGAGGCAAGAACGTTGAACCCCGTTTTACGAAAATTGCGCGTTCGGAGTATGAAAGTTGGCACACATAAGTGTGTGTGTGTGTGTGTGTGTGTGTGTGTGTGTGTGTGTGTAGGAGAAGTGAAAGAAGGAAGGAAGTGAAGGCTAATAATGTTTATAAAGTACATGAAATTAATAAAAAAAACATTACACACACTACCATATGTTTAACAATATATAAATTTTGTATAAACTGACATACACGTTGCTATGGCAACGCGTTTGACACGCATCAAAGAGTCCTCTAGCATATATAATATATATACATATATATATATATATATATATATATATATATATATATATATATATATATATATATATATATATATATATATATATATATATATATATATATATATATATATATATATATATATATATATATATATATATATATAAGTACATATGTCACTTGTAAGACATTAACACTTCAAGTAAAATAAACATTTTATGTTAATATTATTTCAACGTGGAAATGAGAATTTAAATATTTAAAATACGACGTCATCGTAGTAGACTTGATACTGCCATTGGTGTGGGTTCCAGTGGCGAAGAGCATTTATTATATACAAGGGTAAGCCGGCGTCGAAGTAAAAATAAGAAAAATAACTTCAATCAAGATAATATAAAAATTGAACTTAGTTCACGAAAGTTTATTCACTCAGCAAATATTTTATGGTTTCTATTGTATAATTTATTAAGATTTAAAAAAGGTAAGCGCCATAAATAAAGTTCATTGACCTATTACACTCGACTAATATGATTTATATGTATGACCCACAAAAAACAAATTTTTCGCTTAAAAGTGCATTTAAATATTCAGTTTCTTTTTTATTTAATTTATAACTCATAAAAAACGTGATTGCATTTTTTTACACGCTTCTATTAACTTTACCTGAAATTAACCTTGTAAGTATGTTATATAAGTTTATTTTTAGAACTGTTTTGTATCGTAAAGTATGTTAAATATAAATAAAAAGATGACATATATATTGTTTACTTGACATATATATCTTTCTCAAAATTTTACAAATGACATTTCTATATATATATTTTGTAGTATTTATTTGTAGTGAATATAAACGTTTAGCTACACACTACAACACTGTCGACAAGCAGCGAATTGTAAATAATTATTTTCTCCGAGTGGGAATCGAACCCATAACGTTGGTCAGTCAAGCGTTCTAAACTTTCCTACAGGTAAATCGTAACCGCTTTATTTAATAGTCATTTCTTTAACCATAGCAAAGATAAATTGTAATTGATCATGAATTTAAATATCTTAATTCAAACGATGTTATACACGAATAAGTATCTTGAAATATTCTGTAGAATCTAAGAGATTTTTGATAGGCTGCAACCCCATGTTGGTCGTGGGTTCGATTCCTGCTCGATGTAAGTGTGTGAGCTGATAAGACAAAAACTGAAATGATTCAAACGAAACAGATAACAAAGTGCTAATTTCATCTCTGTACCTTTCCTATAGAAAAAATATAATTTTGTATTGTATAATATATAATTTTGTAATATAATAATTTTGTAATGTAATATAATTTTGTATTGTATTTTAAACTCGAGTAGGTATAAAATTATATATTAAAATTGCACGTTCGTGACTGACCTTTTCAGACTTTATTGTGACAAAGAATATTCATTGTTTAGGCTAATCTCTTATTTTTCCCATAAGGTCGCCATAGTAATAATAGTAACATGTTTATAACATAGTAACATGTTAGTAACAGTTGACATGTTTTTCCTTTTAAGTCATTCTAATGTACTTACCTACACAGCTCGCTTGCGTGGGCTACAAAAACGTAAAATCTATAAATTCACCTTCATCAAATTCTCGTAGGAATATATATATATATATATATATATATATATATATATATATATATATATATATATATATATATATATATATATATATATATATAAAATAAAGCTGAAATTATTTATACTTATAAAAAATACTACCTATTGTGTACTAGAGACCCGCTCGCGGTTTCGCCGCTTAAGTAAACTGAATTGCGTTCGTTTCGATACGTTATATGAAATCACATTGCACATATATTACAGTATCAAATGAAATACTTCAGTATAAAATATATACAGACAAAAATTTTATAAACTGTGATTTTGGTATACGGACCGTATATATACGAGATTCAAATGCATGTAGTAAGAAGCAGTTATTTCAAAATTACAAACAGAAACTTTAATTTTTTTTATTAGTAATTGATAATTAATAGATAATAGATGTGACAAAAGGTTCTCTGCGAGGTCGTAATCCAAAGATGTGAGTCTGGAAATAATATTTTTAATTGAGCATATTTTTTATATTTATACATAAGTATTGGCAACCCTTTTTTAAATTAATAGTTCCGTGTATGAACACAAGTTCTACCTCAAAATTTATTACAGTATAACGATGTAAGCACGTCCTTACAGTATTGACCCGACGTCCTTTTCTTATATAAATATGTATTATAATTGTTGAATATTTTATGTAATATATACTTAGTAATGGTTATTTAAATTTAATTATTTAAATTTCATACTCTAGATTTTAAGTTATTAATAAAATAAAGGTTAAAGGGGACCTTTATTTTCGAAATACGTCATTACACCTCACAATGTTTAAATTAAATATTAGCTTACACGACACATACACACACACACACACACACACACATATATATATATATATATATATATATATATATATATATATATATATATATATATATATATATATATATATATATATATATATATATATATATATATATATATATATATATATATATATATATAAATATTATTTTTTTTGTTGAGCTAGGTTTAAGTTCACTAAGCAAATATTTAAGATTTACAATAGGTAACCCGATGGAAATCGTGTTATATGGACACTTCGCCACTGAGAAATATCCAGAAAAGCTGTGTTGATTATGGGAGTGTATAGTGAAGTAAATACATATACACAAAATTCACAAAAGGGTCCTAAATCCTTATATATGTAATGGAAATTCAATTTATTTATACATTAGGTATATAATTGTATTTAAATCAATTTATTATTTAAATTTGACTTCATAATTGTACATTTCTACTTAACAACGTATATTAATTTTATATTTTGCTTATTAATTATTTTGGATAAGTATCAACCAAAAATTTCTTGTGTTTTTTAGTTGGTAAATGAAATAGATAGTACCTAAAAAAACCACACTACGCTCAATCTTATTCTTCTTCTCGTAATTCTTTTTCTCTTGTAGAGTACAATTATACTGAATCACAATTGATTCGGTGACGTTTATTTGTTTACAGATTGTATGACGTCATACGTCATATCACGGCCATATATCACACATTGCCAGCTTATTAGATTAGAATATGGGTCAAGCGCGAGTGGTTACTCACCCTCTGGGGGGGTAACATTTGCATGATAATAGTCAATTAAAAATACAATTTATATTTTTTACTGTAAATTCCAATTTTTATAACTAGATGAACATAGAGAACTCATCCTATAGGTTATGATTATGCGGCGAGTTTAATACAAATGCGGCAAAAACTAAACAGAAACACTCTTTTACTTATACTTTTTTTTTAATTATCAAAATCCACAATAGAATATGTGTCAAGTATACACTAACTCTTAACCTTCAATGCTGCAATTGTAGTCTCAGTACCTAAATAATTATAAAAAAAACTGTGTTGCGTAATTATGTGTTAGAACTGTCTATAATCTTTTTATAATTTTAAACAGATTTATTATCGTATTATACTGTTATAGGTATAATATTTTATTGTTTTGCAGAATATTTAAAAAAAAACACACATATAAAACACGCAAAATATTTTTTTGTTGGTCTAGAATATTCAAAGATGGTTAAAAGTTCAAACAATGAATGTACTTTTATATTATACACAAGCGAAACTGAAATAAAAATTACAGTCACGTAATGTAATAAAAAAGATTACCTTACATTGAAATACTTTATAGCTATGTTGTAATATAAAAATATTATATATTCCTTATAACTTTCCTTATTACTATATAATTTATAATATTTAATTTGTTTTCCTTAATAAAACTAAAAATTTTGGCTGTGTACTTTATGGTCTAAGTCAACTAAACGACAATTACTAATACAGCGTGATCTGTCAATTTCAATAACAAATAACTACCGGTGAAAGTGTAAAAACTATAATATATATATGGTTTTCTTTATATTTAACAGTCTAATATAGACAAATATTATTTGTTTCAGGTAATAAAAGAATAAAAATATGTCGGAAGAATCGCAAGTGCGTTCATTTTATTCCGGCAAAAACTTCTTCATAACAGGTGGTACGGGTTTTGTGGGACTATGTCTAATAGAGAAAATTCTCAGAACTATGCCAGATGTGGGAAAATTATATCTGTTAATGAGACCAAAGAAAGGAAAAGATATAGCGACGAGATTACAAGAATTTGCTAAGCATCCTGTAAGTGCAATTACATTTTGTACTAAAATAATGATTTACTGATAGATTTTCCTTGCATTAAATATATTGCTTTAATCACATTTTGTTAATTCATTGAATATACGGACAATTCTGACTTTATAGATTATAGATATACAATTATATGTATTTACAAGTCATAATAAATAATATTATTAATATTTAATACTCACAATAAATTATAAGTTCATTAAAAATCTAAAGGAATGATGAATTTTCCTTATACTTATTTATGATTTGTCACAACCTGACATTGAAATAATGTTACAAAAGATATCTTACAATTAAAGTAAACTATAAAAAATAATAAGAAACATTTCTATTTACATGTTTTATTTTTGAAATTCTAAAGTATATTTATTTAAAATAACAATATGGCTCTATATCAATAGTTTTTTAAACAGATTATATATAGAAGATTGAAAAAAGTTTGTCTTTCCCTGTTAAATGAAAAAAAATACATGATATATAAATATATAGATATATAATATATGATGTACTTATGTAGATGAATAAGATTAAAACCTTTCTAATTACCTTTCTATTGAAGACAACAGTATTAATTTCCACTCAAATTACATTCATATTAACCAGACCGTAACTAGCTTAGTATAATGTTACTCAATTATGGTATAGTTTTAACGAAAATGTATTTATACTACATTAAGTTGGAAGTCAGTTATTTTAAATTAAAAAATATATGAAATACATATTTTTTAACTAGGAATTGCCTAAATTAGATATATAATAACTTTAACACACAATATTGTTAGGTTTGTCAAGTGTCCCAAACCTCCTAGGGGTTCATTTAAAATGGGCTAAAAGAAAAGACTCGTAAAGGTTTTTGTATAAGTCTATTAATTAACTAGTTAATTTAAAGTTTGACAGTAGTTGTCGTGTTTAACATTTAACAATATATTTAAGGCAGTAATTTAGATTTATTCAATCAAATTTTAATTAGTTAGTGCAAAAAATAAATAAATTGTCAATAATTATCTTAAAAAAAGGACATATTAGTGTAACAACTAAAAACTAGCTGATTATAAAAAAAATTAAATAATAATATATTTTTTTAAAATGTAAGAGAATTATAATTGTTTTATAATTAAATCTAATGTAAAAATGGACATTTTGGGCCAGTGTAATTACTTTTACAATATAAACTCCTAGAAATACACTCCTTAAATATAATATATGTTTAAAAGAAATGCCTTTGTTTAGTGATTTTCAAGGGTCAAAATAACTATATTGTGCGACATCTTCTATTATAAAATTATTGTTTTACCTTACTGTTACTGTGACTTAAAGTTGTAATGGCTTATGATAAAGAATGATTGGATTATAATTTTAGTGAACATTTTTTATGAATAAATGTGAATAGGTAGATAGATATAAAAGAAAATATATTAATTTTTTCAGGTATTCGAGAAACTTCTAGAAACAAATTCAAATGATATATTCAACAAGCTAGTGCCCATTTCTGGTGATGTAAGTTCCAATGGTCTGGGTATTTCTGAAGAGGATAGAAAAGTTTTATTAGAAAATGTCAATATTGTCGTGCATTCTGCTGCGACGTTGGACTTTGGAGAGAGTCTAAAGCCGACTGTTCAAATAAATTTACTTGGTACTCGACAAGTTATGGAATTGTGTGATCAGATTAAGGATTTAAAGGTATTTGTGGCTTTCTTATGTATATACTTGTATTGTATTGTATGTGTTTCTTTTTCTTTCTAGTGACTTAATTAATATTAATGAGATATATTATTATATAAATATATAAAAACTATAATTTTTATGCAATTCTTTATCTGGGCGGAAGGTACTCGCACGTTTAGTTGTTCAGAAGATTCATCTGGACAAAAGACAGACAATTTTTTTTTCATAAGAACCTTCTGACAATAATTAACACAACAAAAAAAAATTAACGAAATTGTTGCCACCGTTCACATGTGATGCGATGACTAAGGAAAATAGAGATTAGCTTAGTAATGTATATAAATTCATATGTATTTATATATCGTATACGCTGCCTTTTATCATAATTCCCTTGTGTTCCAATCAGACTCTACGCCATGACAAATAATAAACTCATATAACTTGCTTAGCGTCACGTTGTATCCCGAACATGGCAGGATAGGCAGAGGAAACCATTCGAGGCATTGCGTGTTGAGTGGCGGAACTCAACGCCGCGCTATGCCTTGTTGCCAGAATGAAGGAAATGAAGATAATTCTCCCCGAGCAGGAATCGCACCCACCAACCGTCACGACACGCTTACTCGATGACTAAAATATTTTTCCTTCGTTCTCCGCCCGCCCTTCAACACTAGAATGTCTTGAAAAATTGGGCGGATAGTGGCGACTAGGAGGCCTCAGCCTACCCTGCCTCTATACTTTGTTTAAATATATATATATATATATATATATATATATTATATATATATATATATATATATATATATATATATATATATATATATATATATATATATATATATATATATATATATATTTAAACAAATATATATATATATAATTATTATTTTTTTATTATTATTTTTTTTAATTCCACTCTCTAGGCAATGATCCATGTGTCGTCAGCCTACGTTAATTCCTACCTGAAGGAGGCCCACGAGAAAATATACGATTCACCGGCCGATGTCGAATCAGTTATAGATTTGTCGAAGAAGCTGAGTGAGCAAGCGCTAGTGGATATGGAGAAGACGTACGTGAACATTTTTGTGTTTCTAGTCTAATATCTAGAGTTTTTAGTTAAATCTAAATTAATTTAGTTTTAATTAGTGTTAGAATACTCTGTTCTCCGCATTTCTGCTGAATTCGAGACACTATATGTTGAGTGGCGGAACTAAATGAATTTTGTCTTCAAGTATTGCTTCCAAGTCTGGTATCGAACCCAAAACCGTCGCGCTATAAACATAAAGGAAGAATGTGTTATGTGTTAATCTTTATAATATTTATTTATTAATGAACATATATGCTTTAAATATATTATGTACATTAACTTCAATTAGTATATATGTAAAAAAATATGGTCTTTTTTATTTTTTAATTAATTAAGTTTATTATGAATGTTGTCTACATTTTTTATGGCTGCATAATTTTTTTTTATAAAGCTACTTTAATTGGAATATTCACAAAGGAAGGAAATATTTAATAACAATAAATAGAGAAAGAGAGTGTTAAGACACTCTGTTCCTTCATTTCTTAACAATCAATTTATATATATATATATATATCTATATATATTAATATATATATATATATATATATATATATATATATATATATATATATATATATATATATGTATATATATAAATATTGAAAATTTTCAGGTTACTCAAGGACCATCCGAACACCTACACATTTACAAAACATTTAGCGGAGCATGAAGTGAAGAAGTACTCTGACAAATTCCCTTGTACTATAGTTAGGCCTACTATGAGTAAGTATATTTAATTTTATCTATTTTTTTTTCTTTCGTATATATATTATATGAGGCTTGAATTTCAAATTCACATTTCAATATTTGGATCATCAAATTCAGGCTTTTGAAATTTGAATTTCCTCCTTTTTGTAGGTATTGAAAATATTTACTTAAATATTTTCCTGTAGTTATTATTACAAAAAAAATTAAACATGTTAAAATACGAGAATTATTTAAGTTAATGAAATAACTAAATTAGTTTTAAAATTTGTATCAAAATTTTGAAATTATTTATCTGTACTTTAAGTTTGGGAAACTGCAGCCGCCATGATGTGACGTCATACGGTCTTGTAAATAAAGTGTGACGTCATACGGTCTTGTAAATAAAGTAAAGTGTAATTGGTCAATGACATCCGCTCACACTTCAAGACCAACAGACGTCACAGCAAAACTGGATTGAATGAAAAATCTATATTTTTATAGTTAAATTAGGTTTAGCGTTTTGTACCTTAAAGGTAAATACGGGACTCTATTACTAAGCCTCCTCCTTGTTGGTCTGTCACCAGGCTGTATCTCATAAACCGTAATAGCTAGAAAGCTGAAATTTTCACAAAAGAACTTAAAGCTAAAGAACGTTAAAGAACCTCATTAAAAATATTTAATAATGGCGAAAATTAAAAAAGTTTTTATTAATATATCAATAATTTCTTTCTATTTCCAGTTGTAGCTGCGTGGAAGGAACCCGTTGTGGGCTGGACCTGTTCCAAAGTGGGACCCCAAGGATTTCTGATGGGAGCTGCTAAAGGTGAGCGTTTGCTTAAACGCGCTAATGTCGGGAACTATTACTTTGAATTAAATTTATTTTACATTTTTAAAGTGGTATAAGTACATAAATAAAATTTTTGCATGTTGCCGAGAAAATTTAAATTTTAAATATATGTACTGTATTTATACGTATTTATAATTATATTACGAATGCAAAAAAAAATTATTTTTGAAGTAGGCTATAGGCGACGTTTATCTATTGGTCCATACGGGCGAAGTCGCAAGTAAAACATAGTCCAAAATATTTTTTATTATATATTTTCAGGTGTAGTCCGTCGCCTGCCCATGTGTAAAGACAACATCGCGGACTATATACCAGTGGACGTGGTGATCAACCAGTTGCTGGTGGCGGGCTGGAACGCTGGGATCACTGGGTTAGTGACTTGGTGACTCGAGTCTTATATTTATATTTGCTTTAGAGTTCCGTACTTGGAGGAAAAGGATCGGAAGCTAGTTGTTTGTCTGACTAGACTATTTTGAATGAATTCATACAAAACTAGTGCAAAAATTTAGTTTTTAAATTGTTATAAATTAAACTTCCCATTGCCTATACTTGATATTGGTACGGAACCCTCGATACGTGAGTACAACTCGCACTTGACCGATTTTTTTATGCACTTACCTTTTTTTCACGCT
>JAXRJS010000103.1:1505000-1535000 GCA_037127375.1 Dione juno | reverse complement strand
GCCTGGCCCTCCAGATAATTTAATGGCTTGACCTCGCAAGGAAAACTGATCAGTGGCTCTATCATGGTCATATATTTTCGTACATTTTATAATAATGCTAAAAAATGAAGCTTTATAATGTAATTGATCATAAAAATGAGTAGCTCAAAAACCTCCACTAATAATGCCACTAAGTAAATCAAGATGAATGTGGATTAAGGTTTAATACAGATTAAAATATTTTATTTAATTTTTTCTATCATTGTGACATTAAAGATAGTGATGTGACGATGTAGCCACTTTCGTTAACGGTTGGCAGCCTTGGGCAGGGAGTTCCCGATTAGAGGGACATAGAGGGCTACCGAGTGAGGGCTCAAGTAAAGCTTAACACGTTACGTTAACGTCAGGGTAAATATGGATTCTCTACCAGAATTCTTAAATACCAATTGGTATTTATGAATTCAGCTCTTCCAATGGAACAATTTAAAGTTCAAGTTAAAAATGTATTAATAAATAAAGCGTATTATTCCATCCAAGAATATTATAATGATAATTGTGGAATTAAATGCTGCTCTTCGGGAAACTTATTATATTTATAAATCAATTGTAAAGTATATTTCAAAGCAAGTGTGGAGTTTCTCGCCGGCTCTTCTCAGCAGGACTTGACTTCCAAGCCGGTGGAAGCCTCCCGTAAGACACACTACTGACATTCCAATGTAAAATGACGATTAGGAAGTGCTTGTAAAGGCCTAATTGAATGAGCCTTGAGCATGAGCATGAGATTGAAAGGCCTTTGAATTTCAATTGAATTAGAATAAGTCATTTAAAAAACGTGATTAGATGAATATAATATTTTATGAAATATTTTCTAGAGTAATATTACATATTATAAAGGTACTTTGGGAATATTAGATATAAGATATATTGTATATATTAACTTTTTGTATGTACCACAACGACATTCAGTTTTTAACCTTCACGCTGTATCCCGCACATAGAAGACACCTCGTCCGCCGAAAACTTGCGTGTTAAATCAAGGACTCTGGTCCTGATCAATGAGTAGAAAATGAAATAAAAATTTTCCGACTGGGAATCGAACCCACGACCGTTGCGTTTACTGTCTGATCTTGTGCAGGTAAAATAAAAACACCCAAATTATAGTCGACAAATAATATTTATTTCACTCAATTTAGTTTCTTAACTTAAATACTATTCAAAATAATAATAAAGAGAAACAAAAAAAAGAAGTTTACAACAAAATATCAAATAAAAAAAGAATAATAAGTACAATGTGATGTCTAAACAAAAAAAAAAAGTCAAAAGAACCGTCAATTTCTTTTTAAATAATCCACAGATTAAATAAAAATGTTATACATGTACAGGATAATGTAAAAAAATAATCAAAAACAGGATATATATATATATATATATATATATATATATATAATATATATATATATATATATATATATATATATATATATATATATATACTCAGATAGATCTTATATCTATTTGTGACTACACATCAATACAATTATAATAATAAAATAGCATTTTTTTAATTAAACATTATTTTTGTATGTAAATACTTTAAGCATGGACGGCATTAAGCCATATATTTCTTTTTATATTAGCATGAAAAAACCAGCTAAATTACACACATTTTTAAGCAAAAACGGTCTAAGTAATATTTTTATATTTCAATTTAAACATATATATGTATATATATATATATATATATATATATATATATATATATATATATATATATATATATATATATATATATATATATATATATATAATTTTGTTTCTAAAAATACATGCTCAGACCATTAAATGAATTAGAAGAATCATTCAAATGACGAAGATTCATTCAAGTGACATTGGCGTTTATTATTATGTATTTTAGTAAAAGAAACTAAAAAAATATTTATAAAAATTATGATTACTGTAAATGCAGCTATATAGAAAAAAAAATATTTTTTTTAATTTTCTCTTATGTCATCAGAAGATCTTGAAGTTAAATTTGTGGATTTAACAATAATACCTTCTACATATCGCACTTATAGCATATGACCTAACTCAAAATTCCTGTAGCTGTAAAAAAATCGGATTGATTTTACGCGACATTTTGAGTTACGCCACTTTGGACTACAAGTAAATATGATTATTTATATCTATATATTTTTTCTTTCTGTGTGAAATTTATAAAAATAACGTTTATACATCTATATGTATTTAAATGAGAATATAAATGTTCTACAAAATACAATCTTAATCAAACACCATTTATACTTTTTTAATTCAGATAAATTAAAAAAATATTATTATATATATAACGTATATTGATTATAAGCATATAACTGTTTATATGCTATATGCCTATGCGTAAAACGAGGGTATTCAGGGGCCCTCGAATTGTATAAATGTCAAGCCCAGGGCCCCCTCACTTGAGGCCCCCAATTTGTTTAACTTTTACCGTTTGGCAAAGGGCATCGACATGTTGTAAGACGAGAGAGATGTATTCTATGAGAATATACAATATATATGACACTTACTATATTAACGAAAATTATAATATATATATATATATATATATATATATATATATATATATATATATATATATATATATATATATATATATATATATATATATATATATATATATATATATATATATATATATATATATATTATTCTTTAATACACTTGTATTTTTGATGTAATATTAATAATTGCTATCAAATTACATACGGTTTAAAATAAACATAATATTATACACTGACCATTGTAGGAACGTAAGTAAAAAAATATTATATATATATATATATATATATATATATATATATATATATATATATATATATATATATATATATATATATATATATATATATATATATATATATATATATATATATAAATTAATTGTTTTACGACTTATTTAACGTCAAAATTAATTTCCAAATACTTTTGTATATTATATTTATTTATTATAATTCATTATCTATGTGGCATTTTATTTATTAACCAATCATTAGTGACAAATTTCTTCTAGCTTTATATTTACTCTATCAATTTAATTTTTTTTATTTTGACATGTTTATCATAGTGTCATATAATTAAAAATACTATCTAAGCTTAAAATAATATTTCGAAAATTTCAAAATAATGACTTATAGCATTTTACTTCAAGACACAAAATATTGGTGAATAAAAAAAAATACCACTTTAATAATTGACTTACATACATACATACATATATATTATATATATATATATATATATATATATATTATATATATATATATATATATATATATATAATATATATATATATAATATATATATATATATATAGATATATATATATATATTATATATATATATTATATATAATATATATATCATATACACAATAAATTTGAGGGCGTTAATTTGGGTTCGATTATGAGTTATGGCAAACTTTAAAAATATATATATATGCATTATACATAATATAGGCGGAATATAATATATATATATATATATATATATATATATACTATATATATATCTATATATATATATATATATATATATATATAATATAGAAAGTAATTTGTGCTATTTTATATATATATATATATTAGAAAAGAAGTGTCACCTCAAATTTATTAGCAAATATATTCTTTAGTAACTCGATTAACCGGACTAATGGTTAATTTTTCATTTAATTAAAATTACACTTTATGACATACACATGTTTTATTACAGATTCTCACATTTTAGGGAATTCACATTTGTAAAGAAATAGATAATTGTATGAATATGAAATTTGCCAAGAAGCTTTTTTTTTAATCTATCTTTCGATCAAATATGGCGGATTCATATGGAATCCGTATATCTGAGGGCCGGATAATCGAGTTTCCATTGTATACCACTTATTAAATATTCTTTTAATATATAACATTAAGATGTCTGACCAGAAAACTGAACACATTCAGTCTTACATTAATTTTGAAAAAAAAAATAATTTTCTTTTTTATATTTTTTCCTATAAAGCTAATAATTGGCACGTTTACTTTTTTTAATTTTTAATTTGTTTTCGACTATTTTCTCCAAATAAGAGTAATTATTTTGACAAAAACCTTAATTTCTAAGGTTTTTTTTTAATCTATATTATTTATAATTGCAAAATGTTACATTTCAAATATTTATATACGTTTTTATTTTTGACAACCAACCAAAATATGCACTAATTTAATGTCAAAATACAATATTAATTATTAATACTGAAATAAGTTTATATTATCTATGATAATTTATTATCTGTCATTTCAACACATACATGTCAAGATTAAGAATATTTACTGTACCATTATTATTTCTTTAAGCAATTTTTTTCCAAAACAAGAATGAATAATTAAAAATTTAAAAAAATGTATTTCTTTAATATTGAAAATTAAATTCAAATCACTAATACAGCTGTCACGTATAAGCATAATTTTTTAATCTATGCCATTTCTCAATGGATCACAAGTTAAACAATTAGTAATGTCTGTGTGTCAGTTGTTTATATATATATATATATATATATATATATATATATATATATATATATATATATATATATATATATATATATATATATATATATATATATATATCTGGTCAGACTAAGTACTTGTAACTCATGCACCTACTTTATTCCTGCGTTTATTCAAAAGGGAATTATTTGATTGTTCTAGTGCCTTGATTTGAACCTGGAAAAGAAAATAAAAAAAAAATGTTGTATTTCTAATTTTAAATACATTTACTATTTTTGAAGAGATAAGATGAAATAATTTTTACCAAGACATTTGCATACAATAGTACTTTGAAGCGCTGGTTTAAATATTGATATTTCAAACACATAGACATAACATGTGTCATAATAAAATCAACTAGCAAGTACCAGGGTTTCATAACTAAGTTAGAGATCTATAACCTTATTAAGATAAATAATTTAATATACAATAAATACTCTCATAGGAATCGAATTCACAAGAAAATTTCAACATAGCTCGGTGAGATCGTATGGCTTAGCGATCAGGGTGCTTGAACCGTGTCTAATAGGCGCAGGTTTAAATCTACATTTTTTTATTAGCTTCACGCTGTATCCCGCACATAAAACGGTAAGCAGACGGAATCCCCGCATTCTGCCCCCCGAAGCATTGCGTGTTGAGTGGTGGAACTCAACGCCGCGCTTTACCTTGTTACCAGGTTTACACGCAGATATCTATCTAAATGCTTAGACCCGTACCTGGTCGTAATCAACCCGCATGGTGGCCAGCGACCTGGTCATCTCGTCCTGCACGTCCGCCCAGGCGTCGCCCGCGTCGCGCAGCAGCGTGTGCGTGTACAGCGGGGTCTGCGGCACCTGGGTGAACTGGCGCACCCACGGGCTGGACATCACCTGGCGAGCGAGAGGGGCTGGGTTATATTAGTTCTTTTTTAGTTTCACGCTGTATCCCGCACATGGTAGGGTAGGTAGAGGGAACCTAGTGTTAAGAAACTCCGTTCACCGCCATACCGTACCTCTCTCTCTCTCTCTCTCGACTCTAAAATTAATGAACACAAAGCACTTACCTGGTGTATAGTCAACCTTTTCGCAGGTTCCACTGATAACATTCCCTTGATAAGATTCTTCGCTTCCGACGACACGTTGGACCATTCTGGTTCTGGAAAGTCGTATTGTCCCAGTCTAATACGCTGAAAGTATAAATATATGTTATATATATAGTTATATATATATATATATATATATATATATATATATATATATATATATATATATATATATATATATATATATATATATATATATATATATATATATATAGATATATATATATCTAATATATAATATCTATGTATAAAATTCAAATATATAAAACTCTTCCTGACAGTTCGTGATTGATAGACAGACAACGCACAAGCACGACAGCACTGGAAATTTTAATTTGGTACGTAGGGCCCTTGAGGGAGAAATTTCAGCGGCGACGTAAAAAAAAAATGGGGGAAATTACGTTTTACAGTCCTCATAGGACAGAAGGAAAACCAATGTATCAAAATATATTAATATATTTAAATATTGAATACCTTTTTCATTCCCGGCGATATAGCAAGTCCATGGTTCGAATAAAACGGCGGGAAGCCGCACAATAGTATATACATGACTACACCTAAAGACCATATGTCACATGATTTGTCATATTTTTCTGGACCTAGGACCTGGAAAGAAATAATTTTGATGTTAAAATTAATGTTAAAAAACAAACACAAACACACACACACACACACACACACACACACACACACACACCACACACACACACACACACACACACACACACACACACACACACACACACACACACACACACACACACACACATATTAATAACGATCCGATCGCAATTTTCGTCAAAAGAGTTCCAAAATTTTTGCCTCACGTATTAATATATAGATTAATTAAAAAAAAACAAATAAAAGCTTCCCATTAAAGCATTTTCAACATAGATCAGTAACAATTACCGACGAGCTTGCACTATGAGCAGAGAAAGCTTTGTAAAATCATCTATACTCTGTCATATTAAAAATGTACAACAAAAACACAAATCTATGCACCTTTTTTGTCTGTTTGTTTATACACGTATATTTCCGGAACTATTGGACGGATTCGTTGATTTTTTGTTCTATAGCATTTTAGTAGGATTTTTTTTATCAATCCCGAGCAGGAAACAAGCTTTAATAGTTTTAAAGAATGATGCACAAGCTTAAAATACCAGCAAAAATACTAAAAGAAGTAAGGAAAACTTGGAAATGACCATCAGGATATCTATCGTCGACATAAAAATTGAAACATCTTAGAAGAAATATAATAGTCCAGATAAACTATAAGAAATAATAAGCACAAAGTGAATTAGTTATCGTCCAGTTAGAAGAATCCAATTAGTTTAAATTGAGTCCAAGATCATATTATACACTATATAAGTTAGAAAGAGAAAGAAAGCCAACTTACCTCTGGTGCGACATAATATGGTGTGTAGCAAGGTGTCTGTAAAGTGTCTGCTTGGGTTAGGGTTTCTTTTGCAAAACCAAAATCTGTCAGTTTCAATATAGCATTGGGCTCCATACTGGTGTATAGAAGGTTCTCCGGTTTAATGTCGCGATGGGCGATATTCGAGTCGTGGAGATGACGTACTGCAACGCATATTGAGTGCATTATCTGTGAAAAAAATATAAATTAATAATTAAATAGCTTCACACCGTATCCAGCACAGAGCAGGATAGACAAAGGGAACTTTGTCTTAAGACACTGTGTTGGGTAACAGAGATGTCTCCTCACCAGAGCCAGGAAATGAATAACTGCATTCTAGAGGATATCAAACTTACAACTATTAACTCTAGAATGCATTTATTCATTTCCTAATAATATATAGTTAATATATTCCTATTTAATATATAGTTTTTAACTTAATATAGCATGTTTGCATACAGCATATGGTTATATTGCTTTCCTTCATTAATTAGATAGATTAATTGGCTAAGACTTGAATAGTAATCAATGGGAAGCAGCTAAAATTCAATGAAGATTCCCACAGCACTGCCACTTTTTCATTTTATTTTTTATTCACATAAATGTTCTCACCTCAGCAGCCTGCCTCTCTGTGAATGCACCTTCCCTATTATCCTGAATCCTTTGGAACAATTCACCCCCGTCCATACATTCCATTATAACTAGTAAACAACGCTTGCCACCGTATGTGTTGTCGTAAACGTCAATTATCTGGAAAAAAAAATAATAGTGGCAATTTGAAAATATAATAAATGTATATTATCAAATTGTTTATAAATTCCAAAAAAAAAATCATTAAAAATAATTAAAAATCAAAAAAAATATGGAATTGATATCATTTGTATAATGCAAAATAAAGCAAGACAAGCTATAATGTGTTATTATTATTAATTTAATTCCACGCTTTTACCCGCATATAACAGGGTACAGACAGAAAAAAACGGACAGCGTAAAACGAAAATAAATTCCCCGAGTAGAGATCGTATCCACAATCATCGCGTTGCTCCACTACGCCACAATGGCCTGGTAAATCTATCGATTGTTCAAATTCAGTAATCTATCGCAAATGGGTCATGGCCGGAACACGGTGGCGTAACAAAATATACACGCTCCATTGATTTATTGTCTTGTCTATGGAAAACCCCACGGGAATTCTATATAGTCATAGCTATATTTTACGGGATTATTAGGTAATTTAAGCTCTATACAAACAATAGGTTCTTATCTACAAAATTAGTTAAATATACATGTTTTAGATAAATATTTCCCGCGTTTCTCAGTGGAGGTGTTATAATAGATTGATTCAGATGTTACGGAGATACAGTAGCCCGGACAAACAAAAAAACAAAACAAACACATTTTAAAATCATTTATTTGTGATTAAGCACCATGCAAGTAACAAGGTCCACTTGGAAAAAGATATTTCTTATAAATCACAGGTCAATTGATAGATCAATATAGTAATATTAAAAAAAAGCCTGATTTTTTATATTAAAACTAGCTTTTACATGCGTCTTCGCTTGCTTGGTCAAATGTGAATATCTAAGAAGAATTGTGTATGACACACGCCACATTTTATATGACCCAGCTAATTACAACCGCACTGTCAGTGGGTTGAACCCTCGGAATCGAACGATGAAACCTATACATTTATAGACTTTCACTATTAATAGACTATTTAAATTCGTACCAGGGCTTTATGATATTAGGGCGTTCAATTAAACTAACTCCTCTGTTTTTTAATATTTTAGGTAAAATGCGTAAATATAAGTAATAAGTAACTAATTTAATCATTTACGATTTACTTTTTGCGTGGGCTGTATAACGTAAATTGCCGGTATCTCCCGCTTCCGTTGGAATTTCGGGAAATCCTCTCTCAGTATATAAAGATAATAAGAAAGAGTACAAGCTAATATAGACTTAATAAAAATATATATCAACCTATTACCTTTAAAAAGATATAACCTTTAAAAAGATTTTTTAGAATTGTTTATGAAATAAATTAAAAAAAATATATTTGTACCGGTTCTGGGGTATTCCCCAACAGTTTCAATAGATAAATAAGAAATCAACGATTTGATCCACATACATACATTACAAACAACAGCACTGTTGTGTCAGATTAAAAGGCCAAAGGTCACACGTTCAGTTATCGTTTGACGTAAGAATGACATATTTCAATTTAAATAAAATAAAGTAAAAAAAAATCATTTGTTTTTTTACCTTGTAAAATAGTATATTTAGTTATATATCTTTTGTTTTTCAGGTATGCAAAAAATTTTGATGTGGTTTGCACTAATCCATAGAGTGATAATCATGAAGGTCATCTAAATGCATAAAATATGCATTATTTAGAATTAAGCCAATCACTCCATATTTTTGACACATATATGTCAGACATATATATGTTTGTCACGTCAAAAATATGATATATAAATCAAATAGCCGATATTATGTACTATACATATATAATAGATACTAAAACTTTTGCATAGGTACGTGGTACGTACAATTTTTTAAACAAAACAAATGTAAATTACGTTAGTGGGGAGTTATCGCAGTACAAGCAACGTGTTGGCAGATAAGCTATTATAAGAATGCGGTTATTTATAAACTGTCGTATAACACGTTGCTTTGTAAATACTCGTAGTACTGACAGCAAAAAAGTCACAAAGAACGCATAAATGATTTGAAAAATATCTCTGTAATTAAGTGATAACTGATAACAACATAAATAGTCGGTAACAACATAAATATCACAACGTCGGTGATTAGTCGCGACGGTTAGTGGGTTCGATTCCCACGCGGGAAGAATGAATTATTTTCATTTTCCTTGCTCTGGCAACAAGGCAAAGCGCGGCGTTGAGTTCCGCCACTCAACACGCAATGCCTCGAATGGCAGAAAGTGGGGAACGGAGTGTATTATCACTAGGTTCCTTTAACCTACGACCACATAGCAGGGTAGGTAGCCTACCCTGCTATGTGGTCAGAGTACTTGGACGGTTTTTATGAAGCGCGGGTTCAAAGCCACGTTCAAATTTCTATACGTTTTTCTAAAATGTTCTCTGGTGTGTTTTTTTTATAAAATAAAAATTACAGAACTTTTATTTTTTTTCACCTTCACGCGATCTAGAGAAAATTGATCTTGATTGACGGACCGACAGACATACAAAGCAATATCCTACAATGGTTCCGTTCCTTTCTTATTAGGCACGGAATCCTAAAAAAAGGCTTTACTTACTAGAATTGTTTTCACATTTACATGAAATTTCTCCAGTTCCCAATTATAGAATAGAATAGATTGCCTAATTCTATTACAGATTAGCGACACGCCTCTAGCCTAGCTCGCTCAAATACAATATACATATTATAAATTTAAATTTCGCATCACTCAGTCTATGAAAAAAAAATTAAAAAGTTATATATGTACTATGTTTTTGCAGTACATCAAATTGTATGGATGCCTCACATTTTGCCACGACTATGAAATGGAAGCGGGTTGGCCACCTCTGATGACAGATGAACTATAAGGGCAAATAAATGAAAGGGTAGGTACTCGGACTCGGAATAAAAAAAAAAAATTAAAGTTTTATTATCATTATTGTTAGTGTAAGTTAGTCGTAATTATATTAAATGTTATTTGACTTTAACGGCATTCATAGATGGCGTTGGGGAACTAAGAGATGTTATTTGACTTGAATAGTTCCCATTTATGGACAAGGAGGGCACTGTGTCTTTTCCGGTTACATATGAATATAAACGCAAGAGACACAGCACTCGGGATCCACTCTGGAAAAGCTTACAGACGAGGGAATCATTTGAGTGAGATACCCATATGTATCTATTGGATTGTATGTAAAACAAGGAATAACAGTACATGAATCCATTGTTAATTGTAACTGGAAAGCTAAAATAAATCAATATTATAAAACTGGAGACCGTGTCTGATTTAGTAGCCTACGCTTATATTATTATTATATTTTTTTTCAGGGCAG
This sequence comes from Dione juno, assembly GCA_037127375.1. Classification (NCBI taxonomy): domain Eukaryota; kingdom Metazoa; phylum Arthropoda; class Insecta; order Lepidoptera; family Nymphalidae; genus Dione; species Dione juno. Next base: position 1,523,915 of record JAXRJS010000103.1, on the reverse strand, counting down.
TGGGAATTCCGGAATAAAAAGTGTGTTGCTATACATCTCAACCTCAAAGCACGAAGATTTTGAAATCGTTGTTTTTGGGGTTTTAAAAAAGGTTTGTGTTGTTTTTACAAACATAATAAATTGGAACACACAGAAATACATAAAATTTTATATATATGTACATACATACAGATATATATTGAGAAGCAATTATAAGACTAGGATATCTTTGTTTGAATAATAAATACTCAATAATAATAGATGACAGATTTCTATGGGATTCGCAGCTAGGCTATTATTCTAATAGATAATTAAACAATGTTATTTGTATCAGGATGATTCTTCAATAATGTTGCGCAAGATTACGAAAAAAAAAAAAAAAATATTTCCAAAGGAATGTTGCCAGTTACAAGGTATTGGCTTTAAATTCGAAATAATGTTATACATTTATTTATTGTATTAACAAAATTATCAAGAACAAGTAATTTCGCTACTATGCATTATAAATTTAAAAAAAAATTAAGTACAACTATCGGTCAAACGCCTTTCAATAGATGAAAATATCTTATTAGATTGCCTTTAAAAAATCTATACAAGTACGTTTAATGTATTAAAATTTGCATAGTTCCGACTAGTCGGAATAAAGCCGACTCCGATCCGGCCACTATCGTATATGACTTAAATACAAATTTTGATCGATTATTTTTATTTTTATATTATATCAGAATGTAAAATAAGTTTAAAAGATAACATTGACGACGCCAAGAATCAATTTTTTCTTAGGGTACATTCTTGGCTTCTAATAAAGGCCGCTTATTATAGAGCCAGCAGGGCGGTAAAGATTTGTCACCATGAATATTTTATATTCTTGATGCCGATCAGTCGGCGAACTAGTCGGCCTTATTAAGCTCTGCTAGTCGGCCAAAGTTATAGTCGGCACATCTCTAATAAAAATATGATATATCTGACTAAGCCAATGGTTAAAATACAATACAATACAATTATTTGAACTAAATCGAGTAGACTGAGGTGTAGAGCACCTGGTGTTAAAACCTTCCGTTCTCCACTTTTCGCGCGAACTCGAAATATCAGATATTATACGGGGAACTCAACGGCGTAGGAAATTAAAGCTTTACTATCCCGAATGCGGATCAAATCCAAAAACACCGCGTATCCGCGATCCCAAATGCGGATCTTACCACCGTAGCATCCACATGGCAAGTGTAAAATAAGTGATTGTCCACTATATTCTCTCTTTGATATATGATAAATACGCATATACGTATAATATAATAACTTTATTATAAAAGTTGTTGTTATAATTATTATAGCAAAAGTTAACATTGATATTATTAAAGTTGGATACAGCTATTGAATATTAATAACCGATTCGAATAATATTATCTTTTGTAGGTTTAATTCAGAGAGCTATATATATATATATATATATATATATATATATATATATATATATATATATATATATATATATATATATATATATATATGTAATTTTTTTATGTCTTTATTTGGTACGGGCGAATATCAGAAACAGCTGAACTTTTTTTTACAGGACTTTCACCTCACTTCCATTATAAGAAAAGTAGATTGTGCAGCAACATATGGGCAGCTACCTACTTTTTTTAATATATAAAGAGAGAGAGAGAGAGGTATAATAATCGTATATTTATGTTTCATTTTATGATATTACCTACTTTAATACACTTTTTATTGTATTTTGTTTATTTTTCATACTTTAATTAAAACGCTTAAGCTTTCGGCCGGCAGTGTAAGTAACTTACCTCAACAATATGTATACAGCCACTTGCACGCCAGTGTAGTTCGACTTCTCGCCTCGCCTTCGCACTGTCGTGTAACACTTTTAAAGCCCGTTTGGCCCCAGTTCTTTTTTCCTTGCATTCTACTACCTGGAAAGAAAAGAAAATACTACTTTAAAACATTATAATAGCTCAATTTTTGTTTTTATTTTCCATACTTTCTACCTAATTTGAATAATATTAAAAAAAACGTAAAAAAACTTAATACATAGTTTTCAAATAAAAGAATTAAAAAAACACTAACTACATAAAAAAACAATAAGACAACATATTCAATTTTGCCTATATAGTCTATAGCCGAGCCTATAATAATAGTAGGCAAGTGTAGAGGAGAGTGTCTTAACACTACCTCCATTTATGCTACATACTTAAAGATATAATACAAACAACAAGCTAGAACTCGGAAGATGACTAACTGTACGCAATGAGATGAGTTACAATTCCACTTAAGGAAATGTTTATATATAAAATATAAGTGTTTCCGGTCTGTTTATACTAAACCAAAACAGGTAATGATTCTCACAGCCACAGCAATAACACGCTTTAAATTAATAAAAAAAATATTCTAAGCCCAAAAAGTGCGAGAAAGGTATAGATATCATTTTATGTTAGCTTCACGCTGTATCCCGCATATAGCAGGGTAGAGACACAACCTAGTGTTAAAACACGCCATTCTCCACATTCCGTCCAACTTTAGCGAATTTACATGGTGGGCGAAATTCAACGCTGTTCCTTGTCTTCTTATCAGAACGAGGAAATGGATAAAAATCCCTCGAGTGGGAGCCGAACCAGAAATTCTACTGCCACTGCACCAAGACAATCAGACCCATTAAACCCATAAAAAAGGCTGACAGCCAGAATGTTATAACGAAACGATATACATACATGTTTATCCGTTATCAGCGTGACGTTGTCGATGCGTATTTGTTTATGTAAACTAAGTAAACTCCCCTTATCAGGTGAGCCGTGAGAGGTAGAAAGACACCAGCGTAAATTCCGTCCGTATTTTAGTACTATTTAATTGTGAATAGCCAAATTTTTTATCATTCATCAGATTCAGAGGCAAACAAAAAAACCAAATTTAGGATATATTAGCTATTATTCAGCAGTAAATAGACTACACGTAGTAGGAGGCGAGGCGAAGAACGACCAAGCCAGTCAATCAGTCAGTGAGTCAGTCAGTCACTGGATTTCGAGACATTGCGCAAGAGGTTGCGGAACTAAACGCCGCTAAGCCAACATGACTTTAATATAAGCTGTGCTATGTTTTTTTTATAGAAAACTATGAAAATAACTTAATATGAATGTATAATACTAATGTGACGCAATAACAAGTGACGTCATACAGATACATGCGCCCCATTCAGAAACGCTAACGACAATCGATATACAAACTAAAGATAAACGTGTGAATCATACATACATACATACATACGTACATACATACATACATACATACATACATACATACATACATACATACATACATACATAAGTAATTTAACTTATACGACACATAGGTGTCGTATAAGTTAAATTACTTTTTAACTTGATTTTTTTAAACATATACAAATGTTAAACATTAATTATAAACGAAACGGGAAAATAGACTTTCAAAATAAATCTTAAATCAAAAATTGATTTAAAAATGGAATCTAAAACAGACTGCTAGTAACTATCGAGCGACCGAGTCTAAGCAGCATTCAAATTTTAAAATGACATTCAATCAGGTACTTCCGGTATAATCAGATCTTTATTATACAATTATATCGATAAGAAACCTCATTAAGTCATTTCCATAGATAAGCCTTAAAAAAAGTAACAGACAGACATACATGTAAACACATTCCAATTTATCATAACAGTACGGTATCACGGGGACGCGCCCACATAGTTATTCATAGACACAAAATTAAACTATTTCAAACGTTTTCTACAAACTGATATTTGACCGTGAATGTGCTAATTCTACGTAATCGTATAAGAACTGATAATTACTCATTTTCTTTGGAGAGAGAGTGATATTTTCCTTGAGGAAAGAAGCTATAGTCGTCATATTGAAGTGATTTATTTCTCCGTGTTTATAATTCCGATACATCTCCTAAATAATGTAGGGTAGGCAGCTTACGGCTAGCGATAAGTGTCCGTATTCTCCATTTTCAATTTTTTTCGCTAGATGGCTGCACCCAACACATATTTTTTAATAATTTAAAAAACAAACAAGTCATGTACAGTCGACAAAATATGGTAAGTTTTAAAAAGATAAATAGTTTTGTACCAAAATAGTCTATGATCTTTGGATATTATTTATTGTTTGCTTGATATCATCACTTTGGTAGATACAAGAGTACACACGCGTATTTTGAGATAATGTGGAAATGGTCAGGCAAAGTCAAATTTTAGAGTTAAAGTTTTTAGGGCTTCACCACCAAAACCACTTACCACCACCACAGTACACCATGCACCACCAGTACACTGACACACAATTTGTATAAAACTTCCTATTTCTATTGTCTCAAAGAGGAGCTTGAAATGGGTAAAGTTCATGTCTATATATAGCAAGGCACCAGAGCGACCTTTCAAGATAATAGCAGGTAAAGTACATGCCTTTATTTTAGGATATTTATTAGAAATATTTTATTTTTGCTCTAATATTTTCTTATTATACCGTAACGATATAATATATATTTAGGACATTCATAAATCACATTGAGAAGGGTTCATACTCACATTGGTTAATACGGGTAACTAAGAGTTGTCTATGACATATGGTAGGATGGGCAAGCACATTTTAAGTGTCTGAGATGATTCAACCATTCAAAGTGTTCAGTTCAACCCCGAGGGGTAAGAGGGGAGATGGCATCAGGCCTAAGCCCTCTTCCGGGATTTTCGCGTCGTTGGGTTGGGCCCTGGTCCGGGGTATGGTCAAATAGGTCAAATTATAGGGATCATTGGGTAAAATGAGATGTGCTGCCAGATCGATCAGTACAGCCCAGTGAGACCTCCGGTCGCCCAGAGGAGTAGCTAAGGAATCGGAATGAGATGATTCTGACGCATAACCTTGTCCATAAACAATTAACGTAATATTATTAAAAGGTTCCTTGATAACTAACATAAGATAAAGATTTTAAATTTTAACGATACACAAACAAACTCCTTCACATTTATAATATAGATACTAGTAGATAAAATTAAATTCATCGTCAGTTTTTCATAAGCAAATTATACGCTAAAGCTACATTCATTAAAATTATTCTTATTGCAGTGTTACAGAATTGTGACGTCACAAGCGATAAGCACGAGAGGCAAACATTTTGATTTGTTACGCTTACTATATGAACACTTTAGTGTGAACTGTTGATTTGTAAATGCTTTTCATAAATGAACGAGAAAAAACTACTTCGAGTCCCATGGATTCATAGTGTGGGGGCATAGGTTCTGGGCATTGTGTTGTAGGGAAATAAGCTCGAAGCAGTGGGACTCGTGTCCCAAGTGCTTATGTCGCCTCCACTGCCCGAGCTGCAAAATGAATCTACTAGTGCCGCCTTCGAAGTACTTGTTGTTCTAGATATGAATTGATTACAATTCCATAAAGGAAATTAAAATAAATTCCTCATCATCATGAGACGGGAGACGTCCACTGCTGGACAAAGATCTCCCACATTGAGCGCCCTAAAAACCGGTTCTGAGCTGCCTTCAACCACCGGATTCCGGCGGTTCGTCTTACACAGAATAAATTCAACAGATATTTGGAAACTTCTAAATAAACTCATAAATATATATATATATATATATATATATATATATATATATATATATATATATATATATATATATATATATATATATATGATTTTGTATATCTTTCCACTTATTTTATTTAATCCGTAGGTGTTTCCCCTCGTTGTTTAGTCACAGTGTGGCCTTGAAATTGGTCCCCTAAATCATTGCCTCTAAATTATCAGGAAGCGGAAGAACGTAATAATATAGTACGTTTTTTCTTTAATGATTTTAAATTACACTATAAAGTTTAATATGGAAAATTTTAAATGGAAAATCAGCATCAGCTTCACGCCTAATCTCGCATATCATGCTAAATTATAGTTTGCTTTCAAGTATAAGGCGGATATAATTACTGTAATGGAATTTAAATAATTATTTATCAGTTATTTAGGTACTTATGTACGCGGGAAGTAGAGAGAATTCAATGTTTTGTAATTTTTCTTATAACTTCACTCTTTATCCTAAAAATACCAAAATAGCAAATATGTAAATATATATTCCCCGAATGGGCATCGAACTCATAACCATTGCGTCTACAGTCAGAGGCTATAGAAAATTAAAAAAAGAATACAAGTTATTCCAAAGATTTAATATACTTCTACGGCCATAATAAATCTTCTAGGTATAGTTATCACTACAACGCAGTTCCATATAAACATAGTATATATGTATATACTCGTATATATATAGAATACTACAGTGCAATATACGTTCATACAAATATTTATCATTAATATATACACATACATACATTTACGCAGTAAATTGTTTACATTGAGATTGATGCGAGAAGCAACTATGGAAAATCTAAAGAAAAGTGATTTGCAGTAGGTATACCTACTTATTCTGTCGTGCGTTAATCCTTAGTCTATATACATACATATATATAAATCTAATAATTTTACACGAGAAGATTTTACAATTTAAATTATATTTTACATGAGAAGATTTTATAATTAAAAATAATACATACAATACCTAGTACCAAATACCTAGATCCTAAATAAAGATAAAAAACAATACAAAATTGGATTGGATATATATATATATATATATATATATATATATATATATATATATATATATATATATATATAAATATATATATATATGTTATATTTCAATCGGTTCATAAATGAAAAAGTTATATCAATTTGAAGTATTTTGTATGACGATACTGCCGAAAAATAACTGCTTGATTTAAGTGGTTGGAACTTTCAACGTCCTCTCCCACGTAGACGATATTCTAGAGACGACATTCTTTTATTTGTAATGTCTAAACTTTTAACTGGTCTGGGCTGGTCACATCTGTCGTTGAGCCGATGGACGATGGACCAAACGGGTTCTCGAATGGACGTCGACGTCGATCGTCGTCGTCGACGACGTCGATGAATTGAACGTCCTCTGGCCAGATTGACAGATCATATAAAAAAGGCGGCTGGTAGTAACTGGATGGCAAAAACGAAAGATCGTGCCTTATGGCGTACCATGGGGGAGGCCTACGTCCAGCAGTGGACTGATATAGGCTGATAATGATGAAACTTTTAAAGTAATAAACTGTTTTATTCTTTCATTATTGAAAAATATTGCAAAAATATTCTCAAGGTATATATTTATTATTATTATTAGCTTCACGCTGCATCCCGCATATGACAGGGTAGGAAGAGGGAACCGTAGATAGAAGGAACCAAGTGTTAAGACACTCCGTTCCCCGCTTTCCGCCTTAAGTGGATTGCGTGTTGAGTGGCGGAACTCAACGCCGCGCTTTTTGCCTTGTAACCAGAGCGAAAAAATTAAAATCATTCATTCTCCCCGAGTGGTAATCGGATCCACAAACCGGTCGCGTTTACAGGCAGAGACGGTCTCTGCCACGACAGTCCTTAGAAACACACTTGACACTTTATTACAAACGCAATGCGGCGTTAAGTTACGCAACCTGATACCTCCAAAAACCTGTAATCTTTGCATGAGATTTGAATAGAGATAAAAATGTGTAAATTATCATTTACAATGTACCTAAGTAGTTAAGTACTTATATTATAATGCTATATAAATAGATAATAGGATAAGCCGATTAACGATAGGTTTGGGAGATACATACGTATGACTCATTAAAAACAGATTTTGCAAAATAATGGCGGTGTAATCGGGATTTTCACACTGTTTTTCTTTTATGGAGCTAATTTCCTGTGATATTTCAATGAAAATTGCTAAATCTAATAATTTTACATGAGAATATTTTACAATTTAAATTATAGTTATTATTGTATTAAAAATAATACATACAATACCTAGTACCAAATACCTAGATCCTAAATAAAAGATAAAAAAAAAATACAAAATTGGAATAATACCGAAGAGTTGCGGGTTGAGTCACGGAACCCAACCCAGAGTTCTATATTGAAAACAAATTTATTATTCCAAATGGATATTCAAATCACAAACATAGCTCTTACAAATGCTATCTCACCTCTTTGCTATCTCACTGCACCAGGACAGCGTCATAAATTAATACCGTATGAACAAAGTAGTTGACGCCCGCAACTTCGTTGGCGTGGACCTTATGACCCAACAGAATGTAATTTATTTCATTGAAGTTCATAAGAATGCATTCCAAATGTGAGATTTTTACATGACAACGAAAACTGCTCAATAACTATAACTAAATTTTTTTTGTCATTATGTAGTTTAGGTTATTTATTTTGGTTCTACATCAGGTGATCCGGAACCTAGCTGTTATATATCAAAATGTCAATGGGAAAATAATGTAGTTTAGCTGAACATAAAGGTGGTGATGGCATGAGATGTTCCAGATCTTGGATTTTTATTTTCCAAGTAAAAACGCTCATCATGCTCAAAAACTTTTAATAAAGAATAATTTTCTTGTTTCTTATAGTTTAGATGTTCTATTGTAGTTCTACATCAGTTGTTCCAGAATCCTGAATTTTGTACGTTAAATTGGAAAGTGATATCGTGTTCAATCATTTTTGTCATGGCTGCATTTCATTATGTCTATTAATTCAGCTGGTCTACTGTGGTCTTGCATCAGGTATTGGTCTTCAAATCTACTATAGCCTATATATCCTGCATTTTAATGCCTGCATAATTTTTTCGTAAAAATATTCTATGTAAAGACAAACATTTTACTATTGTTTTATTATAGTATAGATATATAATTAACAAGATGGAAAAACAAGCTACATAAACATTTTAGTATATAAGTGTGAAATGAATCGGCTTTTTAATTCACAAGTAGCAGCCGGGGACGCACTTACTTGGTATGTTGAGTGGCGGAACTCAACGCTGCGCTTAGTCTAGCAGCAGGGGAAAAAAAAATAATTAAATAATTAAATTAAATAATAAATTAATTAAAAAATTAAAATAAATTAATTAAAATTAAGCATAGTTATTCCCCAAATGGGGATTGAATCCACAACCACGCAATTTTTCACACAGTCACATTTTTCGCACCGCATCGCGATGACGTCATCGTTTTTCACGAAATTGTGTAAAATTAATCAAATAAGTAAATTTTATTGCTTTTTTTAAACAGACTATAAATTACTTGGTTCAAAGGAAAGTGAGCTAACAACTTAAAATATGTCTTACGACAGATGAAAACGAGGACATCGGCATGTTCTACGTGTGAAACACGTCATTTACGATTATTACGTCAAACAATGTGTGACGTCAATCTTCATCGTGGGGGAGCTAGTGTCGAACAATACATGTTGTGGGTTCGATTCCCACTTAGGCTTTTTTTAGCTACACGCCCTCTCAGCATCGTAGGTAGAGGCATCCTTCTGACATATCCTAGGGATAACTTTGGTTTCCATTAGAAATCGAGACATTGCGTATTGAGTCGCTTAACTCAACGCCGCGCTTTGTCTCGCCAGTGTGGAGAATAAAAATATTCATAATTATAATAGGGAGATGATTTTAAAATTCACTGTAAGTGAATTGGCTGAATACAACGTTACATATACGTACTTTGCAAAAAAAACATTAATTTTTACTTCAATATATGTATATTGTGTGAATAATTTAAATTGTTAATATATATACATATGTATGTAGTATGCAAGTTACATTAGAGTTTTGACGTAAACACATAGCGATAAGGCTTTAATTAAGCGGAAATTACCATTTAAGCATTATAAGCAAAGGTGAACGAGAATTGATTTGTTTTTGCATTTTTGTCAACAAAAATGCATTTCATCATGTCTCATAATTTAGCTGGACTATTATATACTCCTATATAAGGAGTGTCTGTCTTCAAAATTAATTATAGCCCAGATCCTGCCCCGGCTATACCAAAAACACAAGAAAAAGCCATCTAAATACCTGTAGTTCTGTGGAAGAACATATATATATATATATATATATATATATATATATATATATATATATATATATATATATATATATATATATATATATACATACATACATAAATACATACATACATACATACATACATACATACATACATACATACATACATACATACATACATACATACATACATACATACATACATACATACATACATACATACATACATACATACATACATACATACATACATACATACATACATACATACATACATACATACATACATACATACATACATACATACATACATACATACATACATACATACATACATACATACATACATACATACATACATACATACATACATACATACATACATACATACATACATACATACATACATACATACATACATACATACATACATACATACATACATACATACATACATACATACATACATACATACATACATACATACATACATACATACATACATACATACATACATACATACATACATACATACATACATACATACATACATACATACATACATACATACATACATACATACATACATACATACATATATATATATATATATAAATATATATATATATATATATATATATATATATATATATATATATATATATATATATATATATATATATATATATATATATATATATATATATATATATATATATATATATATATACAAACAGATAGATAGAAATACAAAATTTTAACAATTACAATTTCGTATACTGTTAATATTTTTATTTATACTAAAAAATATTTAGGGCCTGAGACTTTATTACACTGTCTTTTTCATGGCAGCCAGTCACTGCGTTTATTTAATAAGCAGAGAAGAGAGAGAGTGACTCATCTTTACATTTTTATTCCTATGGATAAGAAAATAGAGGTATCTCCAAGCCCGCATGAATTACGTCATTTGGTTCAAGCAACGACTTAGTATCATCAAAAGGTTGTTACCCTTATAACGTTATAAGTTAAAAGTAAGCTTTCTTAATAATTTAACCATCTTGTATAAATGATACAGAGCCTAATGGTATTGACTCATTGCTTAATTAAAAAAAAACATGAACGTGTCATATTTGAATCAAATTAAAAAAAAAACAACTGTCAAATGATAAGAATTCTGCTGTGTGTTACGGTAATGGCATTACGAGCGTGCCAGTTGAGCACAATTCGCTTCACCAATGTCACATTGTATGGAGAATACATGAAGGAGAATATACGCTAAATTGATAACGAACTTTACACAATAATAAAATGCATATAAAAAAAAGAGATCCCATAAAAAAGTTCGTCCTTCACCTACAAACAAATTAAACATACAATAATTACAACATGTACACACAATATAATGGGTTGGTACTAAATAATATTTTACACGGGTGTTTGTTTATAATCGAATATTATTATACTTAATGTATTTAGATAGAGGACTAAACATACATACATACATTAACAAACACTGAACATTAAAAGGACGAGGAACTTTATTAGGAAGAAATACATATAAGGGACGAATTAACTTAGAAAAGGACGTGAGAAGGAGACCCATCGTCCAGGCGTTTTAAGATCTGTTCTATCAGATCAAGTTAAATCTAGGTCCGATATAAGCTTATAGTTGAATTAGTTTTAAAAACATCATCGATAGGGAGCTATCAGAAGTTTTGAAAGCGACTGATGAACGTATGCACGAAGATTCAAAACTTGATCAGTTCCACTTTTATGTAGAAACGGTTTCAGGCAGTTTTTGGTATCGCAAAAAATACGACATTAAATATGTTTTTCCAGCCTATCGCCGTCCAATGCTGAGCGTAGGCCATCACGGGCAGGACACACTGATGAAAAAGACCAACTGTTGAGTTTCTCGCCAGCTCTTCTCAGCAGAATTGGCTTCCGAGCTGGCGGTAGCTTCTAGTGGGACTGACAATACTGACACTTATGTTAATTGACGATTCGAAAGTGTTTGTAGCCTTTAACTACCACCACATGGGACAAACGATTAAAAACTATGACATAGCTTCCAAACGCCGCCCAGCCGAGGCCGGAAATTGTGCTGGCCAAATTGGATAGTTTGGCCAAGGTAAACATATTCCTGCACAACGTGTACAGTACCGCCTTACGATCACTGGCCTCGGGGATATATGACTATTAAACATAGCTTCATTTTTGTTGAGATTCATCTCAAGACCCACACGTCTTACCCAGACCCAGACCATTCAGCATTTCTTCCAAATTTCTTTAAAGAAAAATATCGGTCAACTGCGAGTAGGTCTCGTGCACGAAGGGTTCCGTACATTATGTATAATAACGGCAAAAATGATATTTATGGTGTGGGAGCCCCCTTAAACATTTATTGTATTCTGTTTCTAGTATTTGTTGGTGTAGCGGCAATAAAAATGCAATATCTGTGAAAATTTCAATTATCACCGTTTAATATTACCGAGATACAGCCTGGTATTAGACCGACAGACAGATAGATAGATAGATAGATAGACAGACAGACGGCCTGATAGAGGAGTCTTAGTAATAGGGTCTCGTATTACCCTCTCGTATGAAATGGTCAGGTCTTATTGTTAGTTATCATATTGGTTATAGGTTATCATCATATAAGGATACCACCCAACAAGCAGTCTCGTAAATTGGGCGAAAGGTGGGGAATAGAGTGTCCTGACACTATGTCACCTGTGCTTACATTATGCAGCACAAAAAAGTGAGTCTATTTCATTGTAATTTATAAATTTTACTACAATACTTAATACCTAATATAGTTTAAGTGAAATTAAATAGTTTTCATAAACCATCTCTCTTAATCCAAAATGATCTTTAAACTTAGCGCTAAAGAATATAAATATATGTAATTTATCATGTGATAACACACTATCATTCAAGTGATAACAACTTGCAACTTGATATAAAGTAGATTATAATTTAAAATCTGTATGTTCATTATTTCACAATCTGTCTGTAAATGATTGCATAGTATATTCCGTAACAGCATAGCAGTTACATACATATATGCATATATAACATAGTTTATTTACATATTTTATTCTAAAAATAATACAAATAAGCAAGATTTTAAATTAGTGTATAAGTTTAATAAAAACTTAATAAAGTACTTATAGTTGAATATATAAAATGTAATAAACTTATAGGCTTTGTGTACTAGTGAAATTATGGGTTCCAAACTTCGACATCCATTATAAATTCAACATAAATGTGTTACAATCAGATTTTTTATTGTGAGCATTTAAGTAACTGAAAGGGTATTTCTAAATTCCATTAAAAATGAGATTTTTTTTTCTTATTGTAGTTGATGAAAAAAAGTTATGCACTGTAACTTTTTAAATGCAAGTGTTTCTAACTTGTTTTTGTTTTGTATGAGTTACTAATAATAGTATACATATATATTAGATAATATAATATTGACAACAATATTCTGAAGAATCTTCATCAAGATTTTAGACCTTTGAAGTGAAAGTGTTTGAAAATATTCAACCTTTTATACTTTGATATTTAATAATATACCATATTAAAAGATCCCTGTTCATAGACTACTTGATTCTATGAAAATATTTCAACTTAAAACTATTAATTTTATAGCAAGCCCAAATATAAAAAAATCACAATATGTGTATATGTATGAAACAATGTTTTAACTTTAGCATTATTATAATATCTTATTAGTCTATATAGTTATTCAATAATTTCAAAAATAAATAACAAAATTAGAAATACTCTAACAAAACAAATTTTAATTTAAATTGATATCAATAATATATAAGTATTTGTATAAATTAAGGAAAATCCATTAAAAGTAAAAATCTTAGGACCAAAAAAGATAATAATAATAAAAAATAATATTTAAAATTAATGAAATTTATCAAATTCCAAAGGAAGGAAGCACAATTTAAAGTAATTCTTAAGAGGTCATTTGTGTAATTACATAGTAAAAAAAAGCAAACGAATGCAGTAGAATAAATTTTAAAACAATATCCGTGCCAATTATAGTCTTTGGACGCATTTGTTCAACCACCAAAAAAATTTTGCACCTTCAAAAAAATTTTTATCACAACTCAACAATTAATTAATTCGGCGAAACAATTTATTGATGAAAATAGAAAAAAAAAAGGTTAATCGTCCATTTAATACTATGTCAAGAATAATTTAAACATTTATGTTAAAAAGCTTGTCTAATTTTGATCATTTACGTCATATATGTAAACAATACTTGTGGAAAATGTTAACGGAATTTGTAAATTTAAAAGGATATGTTCAAATAAGCTCACTTTTCCGTTGATGCCAAGGCCGAGGACGGTGTTCGAGATATCGTAATCATCGGTTATAGGCGTAGTTTTCGGGTTTCTTGATATATTCATTTTTATAATTCAGTTCGCACCATGCAATTTGAACACAAAATAACACAATGCCACTTCTTTAAAGCACTAAAAGGATAGTTTATTATACGCACTCTGTTTCAGAGGAAACTTATACGTGTTTATAATAAAATAAATTTATTTATGTGAATTATTACAATGACAAATCTTTCGTACAGTTGAGCAACACACACTAAAGATAGATAAGCCGTAACCATAGACTAAAAATATACAGGTACGCCAACATAAATGTACTGTTTTTTATGGTAACATTGCTACTATTTAAAATTGTAATACTTAATAGTGTTAATGAAAATGATATTATTTATCGTTTGTGTAATATTTTTATTACTTAATATATAGTTGTTTGTAATTACAAAGTAAAAATATAACGTTTTGTTTTAAAAGGCAACTAAAAAGATTAAACTGAAAGAGATTGAATTAAGATGGCGCCACAGGAGTCATTAGAAGGATTTCAATAACAGCGTTTATAAGGTCTTTTGTAAAATTATGAAGTGTAGAAGTAAAGACCATCTTGAGAACCATCTTGTATAGGAGGCGAGTTAAAAAAGTATTCACCTGTAGTCTAGCAATTTCTTTACGCTAGTATAACAAGTGGAAATTATATGCATATAGGAGTTTTAAGCAAATTTAAGTGTGCTGGGTTCAAAATTTATTATATTTCATGACTTGTGGGGTAAAAAAAACTTTAACCTTAATGTGCTCCTTTCCAGCAGTCACTTTTTATATTCTAAGTTCGAACTCTTTACTGCTATGGTCCTTAAATATACAGTTAAATAGTTTAAGGCGATATTTTTCACTAATAACTAGTAAAATATTTTATTTATAAACTTACTTATTAACAAAAACACAGTTTCATGTATGAAGAAAAAGTTATTTGAATTGCACATTTTTCAGTCTAACTTCATATTGTTTTATTTACGTTATAATGTATATATTATACAATCGTATTGAGTATGTTGATTAGATTGGCTGAATAAATTAATATTGTCGCCGGATTGTTATTATAAAAAATGACAAGCATATTGGAATTGGCGCCAATTAATCCTAGTCCAAAGGTAAAATATTAGAAATTGTAAAACGCATAATATATATTATATTTATTGAATAAATTAACATGGACGTGAGTGACCATAAGAAAGTAAATTTTTAAAAAGGTAAAATAAAAGTCTTTTTTATTTTTATTTAGTAATATTATTAGTGTAATTTAAGTAGATATTAATTTTTAATTCGTCACATATAGGAATTTCCCGTTTATAGAGGTTGGACAATAAATTTAATCATACATATATCTATCTATTTCTAGTTACTACTCTATTCATTTCATATGATACTGCGTAAACCATTTTTTTTAAAACATATTGTAATTAGCCATAAAATGTAAATTATTGCTGAAACTTATTTTAAAATTATTTAATGTAATTACCACTGGTGAATCTGATAATAAAGAAAAGCAAGACATCTATTTTATATACCTTTGATTGGATAAGTATGACATACTGCGGCGTTGAGTTCCGCCATTCAACACAGAGACTGAAGGAAACTAGTAACCTACCAAGTAGTCTTTACCTTGCTCTATGCGAGAACAAGCGTGAAGGGCTATGAATTTATAATCATTGCTTGCTTCATTATACTTCAGAATTCTTCTTTATATATTTTTTAACATATCCATTACCATAGAACTTTACTTACAGGTAACTTCGTTAAGTCTTTAATTATGTACATATTAACATATACATGTAAGTAAAATGCATATACTTAACGCTAAATTACTATGTTAATTATAGTAGAAAGTAGCTACCAAATCTGTATACTGTATAATAGTGTACTGGAAATATAATATTCACATGTTAAGTCATAATGGTGTAGTGGACCAGCATCTGCCAGTAAATACAATGGGGTGTTGGTTCGATCTCGATTTGGGGGAGTGGATCAATTTCAACTCTTCACGAATCCTGGCAAAACAAACTATTTCGTTGAGTTTCTCCAGTTTCAGCATAATGTCTTGAATTCGGACGGAATGTGGAGAGCGGTGAGTTTTGACTTTTGACAATAAGTACTGGTTTCTTGATGTGGAAGAGTATGCTGGAGATAAAAAAATAAAAATAAAAATATTCTTTATACAATATGCCATTACAGGCACAATTCAGTCAATTTACATTGGAATGTCAGTAGGACCAATCTTTCAGGAGGCTACCATCGGCTCGGAAGGCAGGTTCTGCTGACAAATCATAAACAACGAGTAAATCACACTGTTTCTATATTTTAAGCCCATTGCAGACAATATTACTGAAATGAACGCTCATGCTTGTCTTTATAAGCTTTATCTGTATGTGGCCTTAACCTAATCCATCCATACAGAAATCAATATATCAATTAATTAAAAAAAGGTCGACTATATTTTGACCACCTCGTTCTTGTCCTATTTTTTTTGGCACTTATATACAAATCCGGTGACAATACAACATTTTCTTTGGATAAACCTAATGTCTTTGTCAGGAGGATCAGGACAGTGTTTCTTTAATTTTTTTAATATTAAAAATACTCCTTAATGAGATTTGGGCCCAAAATCATTGTACCTACTTAGTCCCGCTATATATTAAGTAGGACTAAGGCTAGATTGAATAATTATAAATTATTATTATTATTATGTAATTTGAATTGTCCATAGCCATTCACCAAATGTTACTAGACGGAGATTGCTTCAACTGCCTTTCACATCCTTATTTATACAAATGTACGATTATAATTACATTACCTTTCAGATTTCTTTCTTCACATATACCTTCGGCTTTTATAGCTAGAATAGTTCAATAATATATGCATTATGCGTGTTTTGCGTAATTCAGTACTTTCGCGAAGACAAAATAAATATTGATTAGATCTAACATGATCGCCTCTTAGAGGTTCTGAACGATATTGGACTAGATGGAAAAGATTATAAGAAATCTGTAGGTGAACCAGCGAGCTACAGTCAAAGTTGGCAGCGAGGAATCTAAAGAGATTGAAATCCAGAGTGGTGTGCGACAAGGATGTATACTATTACCGACGCTGTTTAATCTGTATTCAGAAGCAATGATGTCAGAAGCCTTAGAGAATCTGTATTATGGAGTAAAAGTCCTATGGACAGATGATCAACAGCCTCAGATACGCTGATGACACTGTCCTTTTAGTTTCTACGCAGGAAGGCCTACAGCAGATAGTCAACAGTGTTAACGACTACAGTGCAAAAGTTGGACTAAGTTAACTAGCATCTTTGTATGTAGAGTTTTACAAATTTCCGCTACCCAAAGGCTAAATACCTTAGTATTATCCTGTCCTTAGTGTGGATTAACACATTAAAAAAAAATATAAAATGTGCCAAAAAGGCGTCAATTATATACCAAAATAATAACTATATGCCATATAATACCTTCACGGTGTTTTTAATGCATTAAGCCTTGACTTCAATGTGTATTCTCTGTGGCTATTTAAGTAATATATATTTGTAAAGGAAAAATGTTATTATGTTATGACATTGTTGATGTCATCGTAGCCTACTTGGGACGTGTATGACTGTATATATGGCTATAGGTATAGGTTCGATACCCATTTAGGGTATGCTTGTAAATTTATTATCAAGCGTCTTGCCTGGTTGCATAATGCGATGCGCCAGTCGAGAAAAACGGAGAGATCTGTGCAGAAAGATTAAAAGAATATATTTATTCATTTATTTAATAATTTACCAAAATTTGTTTACACCAGTACATTCAATGGAAAAAATGCGAATTTAAATAAAAAAAAAAAAAACAAAAACAAAACAAAAAGGAATCGGAAGAAGAACAAAAGGATGTGGCGTTAACATAAATACAGTATAAGGTGATTGGAGTTTCGTATTCAATATTATTCTAATCTTGCCAGTTGTCAATGTCAATTAGCTCACTGTACTACATTAACCAACTTGTAATATAGAAAGTATAGAAGAAAAATGATATAGAAAAAAAAACTAAAAAAATCAGTCTAGGGTAGTTATACGAGGGCGATGTCTAGGGATGTCCATAATCAAATAAATATTAAAATTTTGCAATTTGCCCATTTTTTTTGCTAGACCAAATATTTGCTTTAAAAAAGGTCAACTTAAAAGTAAGGAATATCTTTCTCTACTTTTGTCTATTGCTTAGTGAATTTTTTAATTAAATATAATTATAATATCCTTTATTGCTACTAACATAGATGGGTAAATAAAAATATTACAGACAGCTTAGTTCACAAGCACTTAGCTCTATAAGAGCCTCTTCCAGCCAACCATTGGTGGTGAATGAGTTACTAGCAGCGGGTAACAGGAGTCCAATACTGACATAATATCATCATATATAATTATCGATTCATACATATTGTATATAAAATACATATATACATGTCCATTATACATACATACTTTCAATATATATGATAAAATATGATAAATATACATATAAGCTACATAAACATATACTATTTTTTTTATTTCATAACCTAAGGTTGCACATACAGACGTACTATCAAAATTTGAG